>NDGN011459049.1:0-12437 GCA_002564285.1 Tympanoctomys barrerae | reverse complement strand
TAGCTAGTGATTCCAGAACTATATTGAATAGGAGTGGTGATAGAGGACATCCTTGTCTTCTACATGATTTGAGAGTAAAAACTTTCAGTTTTTCTCCATTTGGAATTATGTTGTCTGTTGGTTTGCATAAATGACTTTTGTCAGGTCAAGGTATAGACCATGTATTCCAATTTTCTGTAAGGCTTTGACCATGAATGAGTGATGGACATTGTCAAAAGCCTTTTCTACATCTATTGAGATGATCATGTGGCTTTTGGTTTTAACTCTGCTAATAGAGAGCATTAGTTTTATAGATTTACTCATGTGGAACCAGCCTTGCATCCCTGGGATGAATCCTACGTGTTCGTGCTGTATAATCTTCTTAATGATTTGCTGTATTCTATTTGCTAGGTTTTTATTGAGGATTTTTTGCATCTATGTTTATGAAGGAGATTGGTCTGTAATTCTCTTTTTTTGGTTGGATCTTGCTCCAGTTCTAGTATCAGTAAAATGCTTGCCTCCAGGAATGATTTTAGGAGTACTGCTTCCTTCGCAATTTCATTAAAGAATTTGGGGAGTATTGGGATTAAATCCTCTCTGAATTTCTTGTAGAATTCATCTGTGAATGCATCAAGATCTGGGCCTTTGTCTGTTGGTAAGTTTCTTTTTTTATTACATTTTCAAATTCATTGGCTGATATTGAGCTATTCCAAGTTACTATATCTTCTTGATTTGGTTTTGGGATTTTGTACCAATCTAAGAATCTGTCCATTTCTTTTGTATCTTCAATCCTGTGAGAGTGAAGATTTTCAAAATAACTGCGATGATCTTCTAAATATCCACAAGATTTGTAGTAATTTAGGCCTTTCCATTCCTTATTGCTTGGATTTGAGTTTTTTCTTTCCTCTTTTTGAGGAGATTGGCTAGGGTTTTGTTAATTTTATTTAGTCTTTCAGAGAACCAGTTTTGGATTCATCAATTCTTTGTACTTTTTCTTTGCCTCAATTGCATTAATTTTTGCTCTAATTTTTATAATTTCTTTCCATTGTTGGGTTTTGAGTTTGGTTTGCTCTTCTTTTTCTAGAAGTTAGAGGTGCAGCATTAGGATATTTATTTGTTCTTGTTCTGTTTTCCTAATGTATCAGTTCACTGCTATAAATTTCCTTCTGAGTACTGTTTTCATTGCATGCCACAAATTCTGGTAATTTTTATTAGATTGTAGATATTGTTTAGTTTCTCATTTAATTTCTTCTGTAACTCATTGGTTGCTGAGTAGAGTGTTACTTAATTTCCATATATTTATGGGGGTTTTGTGGTTTCTTCTATTGTTGATTACCAGTTTCATTGCATTGTGGTCAGATAATATGCATGGGATAATTTTTGTTTTCCTGCATGTATTTAAGCATGATGGCTACATGCTATGGGCTAGTATGTAGTCTATTTTAGAAAATGTCCCATGTGCAGCTGAAAAGAATGTGTATTCAGATGTGGTTGTGTGGAACACTCTGTATGTATACACTGAGTTCATTTGTTCAAATATTTGGCTCATTTCTGCTACTTCTTTGCTAAGTTTTTGTCTGCTTGACCTATCTTTTTGAGAAAAGGAGTGTTAAGATCCCCTGATAAGATTGTGATATTGTTTACTAGATCTTTTGTCTGCAAACAGAATAACTACCCCTGTTTCCCCCCACCCCGAGGTCCTAGAGCATGTAGTATTGTTTTCCAGCCTTTGGCTTTCAGCATATGAATTTTTATGGGTAAATATGTTCCTTGTAAACAGCATATTGTTAGCTTTTGTTTCTTAATCCTCTGCCAGTCTATTTTTTCCCTCTCTCTCTCTGTCTCTATCTCTCTCACTGTCTCTCTGTGTCTCTCTGTGTGTGTCTCTCTCTTTCTTCACTGAGACCATTTATGTTGGTGGTTATAATTGATATGTATTGACTTATGCTTGTCATGTTATTTTTCCTGCTGTTGGTTCATATTTTTCTCATGTGTTAATAGTTTGCCATGTTTGGTGGCAACTTTCTATTGTCATTCTTGGAATTGTGGGCACTTTCATCCCTTTCTAGACTATCTTTTAGTATTCTGTGTAGTGTTGGTTTGGTCGTCATTATTTTCTTTAGTTGTTCTTTGTCATGGAAGTATTTCACTTCTCCATTAAATTTGAAAGAGAGTTTTGCAGGTCATATCAGTGTGGGTTGGAATTTGTTTTCCTGTAGGACTTGAAGTTTGCTCCATGCTCTTCTTGACTTGATGGTTTGTGAGGAGAAATCTACTCTTATTTTGATGGGTTTTCCTTTAAATATGATCTGTTTCTTTTCTCTAACAGCTTTTGGTATGTTATTCTTGTGCTGAATTTCTGGGATCTTGATTATTTTATATCTGGGTATAGTTTTATTTTTTTGTTGTTGTTGTTTTAATTGGGTTGATATTATTTGGATTTCTATATGCCTCAGTTCCTGAATGTCAGATTGTTTCCCCATATTGGGATATTTTCTGCTACTACTTCTTCACATATTCTTTTTATGTCATTTGTGCTCTTCCTTCTTTCTCAATGATGCCCATTAGTCTTACATAGTTTATCTTTGCATCATCTCACAGATGTTGAATTATAATTTCCTGGATCCTAGTTGTTTTTAAGAGATCTTTACCTACCTTTCACTCGCTGCCAAGGTATCATCAAGGTCTAAAAGTCTATTTTCATTTTCATTCAATTGGTTTTGCCAACTTTTAATGGAATATTTATTTTCTTATATATCTCTTTGATATATACCTCATGGATTCTATTTCTTTCCTATATTTCTCATTCAAGATTTCCATCATTCTTTTATTTTCCTCTTTTTTATCAGTGTCTTCTTTAGAAATGCTTAGTAATTCTTCTTATAATTTCATTATAGTTATCATTTCTCTTTTTACCTGTGAGATTATTTCTGATGTGATTTCCTCTATACCTTTTTCTACAGTTGTTTCTTTACTTAAGTTGCTATTATTTCAGAGATATAAGGTGTCTGACTTTCAAATTTTTCTATGCTGATATCTCCTGGGTTTGTTCTAAGTGGGTTTGGGTCCTGAGATTGCCTTTTGCTCCTTTTTGTTATTTTCTATTTAAGAGAGAACACTTTATTTTAATTTCTGTAATACTTTGTTGTAGAAGTTTGATAGCAGGTAGTTGTATTACTGCAGTAGAAGCCTGTCTGTAAAGAGTCTTTTTTTTAGGTACCCCTCCTATGTCAGAGATCCTTCTATGTGTGTCCCAAGATTGTGCTTTCTCTATTGACTGAGAGTGAGATGTTGGTTTCTTTTTGGCACTGTCCTCCATTTTTCAGTGTAGGACTTTGGTGAGGTTATTACCCAAGTGCCTCCTGATGCTATTACTCATGTGAGAACCTGTGGTTAAGACAGATATGGTTTCCCATTTATAATAGTATAATTAGCAATACTAATAACAGCTATTAAAATTTAGAATTTCACAAAATTTTGTAACTAATGGGTTTGTACTTCAGATCATAGATGCAAACAATATAGCTATATAACAAAGTAGATCTTAACTTGGGAATTTGTTTTTAAATTAATTCCCTTGTGTTGTCTGAGCATCCCCTTCATGCACCTGGAGTCTTCCAGTTAAACTAGTTCACCCCACTTACCTGCTGCCACCTGTGTGCCATGAGGATGCTCCTCTAGGTTTGGGACTCAGTCTGGGCTGAGCTGGGCCCAGAAATACAGTACATCTCAGCTCACTGGGTCTACATCTACTAAACTCGAACTCAATTGGCAGGACTTGTCTTGGTTCTGGTGGCTGTGTTTGGCTCCTTCCAGCTGAGCCACTCCAAAGGACCTCTAGGCCCCACTGGCTGTCTCTTCCAGTGTTCCTTTTCAGTAGGCCTACTGAGATGGACTGTGCCTGCTGGACCCCGCTGGCTGCAGTTCTATGGTTCCTTCTCAGTAGGTGCATAAGGTGAAGTCTCTATTGTTTCTTATTCAGCAAAGATGTCAAGCTTTTATAAATCTGTCCAATTGCTCCTACTAGAATGATCCTCCATATAATTCTTTTAAAGGTTTATTGAGAAAATATTCTGAGATATTTTAGGATAAATGAGAAATTTATACTGTACAGTGGGACATTAGTTCACAAATTTAATCAATTCTATGATTCTAGAAAAGATGGTCATGTGTGTAATTGTGAGGGGGAATAATGACCATAGTGCTTGTCACCCAAAGTGAAGTTCCTAGGCAAATGCAAAATTTGTCTAGATATGTTTGTGAACTGAGGTACCACTGTATTTTTTTCAAGTGTTTTTTTCTTATTTTTAAGAAAAAAAATACTTTCAGTTTGCCTACTTTATAGGAAGAAATATCTCTGACTCTTTGTCCTCCTTCAAGTGTGCACCCATGTTGTATTCTTGAAGACCTTCTTTTTTTTTAAATTTTTGGCAGAGTCAGGGATTGAACTCAGGCCCTTATGCTTGCCAGGGAAGTGCTTATTGTACTGAGCCATCTCCCTAGCCCCCCTTGAAGACCTTCTTAACTATTGTGTTTTTGATTCCCAATTCCATTTTGTTCTTATTCTACATACTTGTCAATTTCTAAAGCTATCATCTATTTTATGTTAGTTTAATCTCACTTTTAATGACTATTCTTTCTTTACCTCCTTTTCAGTTTTACTACAATGTAAACTCCTCAAAAGAGAATAGGGATCTTAATGTGTTCTGTTCCCTGATGTACCCCAAGTCTATAGCAGAATCCCTAGCAGACATTAGGTGTTTGTTAAGTCTATATCAGAAAAATGATTAAATTTGCAGGTGCCTAAGTAGCCACTGATTTATTCTGTTCATATATAAATAAGCAGATATGTTCTCTGTTATCTCTAGATAGTCGTGTAGAATGGCAACACAACAGGTCCTTCTGCAGACTGACATAATTCCTTGGCAAGCTCTTTCACATCTTAATTACCATATGGTGGGAAACTACCTTGACTTTAAAGTACAGCCATCATCCAAGGATTCTCATCTTGAGTGAAGGCTGAGGGAATGATAATTAGTAACAGAAGTGTCCTCTTTCCACTGAATGACTTCCTCTGTGTGATGGGATGTGCAAGACCAAGTTTGCATAGAAAATAAGCCTGAGGGTCTCCTGGTGCCTTCACTGGTGTCAAAAATCCTGCCAGCCCACCATGAAGGGTGTTACCTACTGTGGCTTCATAAATAATGGAGAAACAGGGAATCAGTAACCAACTGAATACAAAGGGCTGGCAGCTTTATTTTCTTCTACAAAAAGAAGAATGTGCTATTGGTCAGTCAGAATGGTTCTTCTCATCTTCCTTAGTCCTTCCATGTGCATTTTGTAGACAGTACCCTTCTCGCCTTACATGACGAATACAGGGAATCTAAGTTGGTTGTGGTTTGACTGAGGTTTACCCACTACAAGCTTACATGTGGAAGTGTGGTGGTGGCCAGGTGCCTAGAGGGTGGAGCCTCGAGGAGGGCCGCTAGGTCACAATGCTCTACCTTCATGACTGGGACTCACAGCCTGTGTTCCATATCACAGAAGGGAATTAATTCTCATGAGAACAGCTCTTATGGAGCAGAGGCCACCCACATGTTTGCTGCTTTCTGTGTAGGGGGGCATTTCCCTTTCTGTTTCTCTGTCATCTCTGTCATGCAGTGGCTAAGGGGACCCTCCCTAGGATGTTGGCACCATGCTGTTTGGACCTTCTAGTCAGCAGAATTGTGAGCCAAATCAATTCCTTTCCTTATAAGGTTCCTGGACGCAGGTATTTTGTTATGACACCACAAATGGATTAAGAGTGACCCTTCCTCTTCAAGAAAATTTAAGACCTTTGCTCATGGTTTCTCTAACTTAAACATGCTTCAAAATTTAACTTAAACATTGCCTTCATTATAGACTGATATTCCTGTCTTTCCTCCCAAACTTGAGACTCCTCTTTTAGTGTTGTATTTCTTGCGATACTTAGCACAATCACTCTCTAGATGGTAGACAGTAGAATCTTTGTTTGCAAGCATGGGTCCTCTGGCCAGAATAGTTCGCATTCCTCTGTTATGTGGAGCAGATTCCCAGGATCTCAGAATTCTTATTTCAATTTTCAGCACCAAGCTCAAAGGCTGTGAACCTGCAAGATTTTCTAGATCTAGAGAGACAAGTTTTCTGTAGTGCAGATCTTTGGATCAGCACCTCTTGATCTCCAGATCTGTGGTCTGACATGCCAAGTTATCATCCCTTCCTTCCCTCCCCTCCCCCCACCTCTTGATGCCCTTTTCTTTTTTGTACCTGTTTGTAGCACATAACTCATTCATTCCTTGTGTAGAGTTGGTGCATGTGCACAACATAAACACACACGCAATTGAGAGTAAGAAGGGTACAAGTTGTGAATTGACTTGACTGTAGTCATCATTTTACAGTGAAATATAATGTGTCTAATTACCATGCTGTATACCTTTAATATATACAATTTTTGACCCATTATTTATCAATAAAGCTAAAAAAGCTTACTTGAATTTGCAACTCAGTGGTATTCTGAATTTCTCTATCTTTAGAACATTACTGGCTCCGTTACTTTTCTCTTGTTGCTGGGACAAAATACCTGACACCCAAAATTAAAGAAGGAAAGATTTATTTAGCACATAGTTAATGGAAGTTTCAGTCCATAATTAGCTGTCGCCAAGGCAAATGGCAGAGGTCAGCAGTTCATGATGGGGGAAAATAATGAAAAGCAAAAGGGGGAGCAGCAGCTGCTGCACAGAGGCAGAGAGCGAGCCTCTTTGCCTCTCTCATATTGGATGCAAGCTTTCCGCCCCAGGGCAGGTGTAGCACTCATGCCCATAATCCTAGCACTGGATCATGAACTACTCACAAACTCAAAGAAGCCCACCCCAATGACTGCATGAGGCTTTGGGGGGACACCTAGACACAAACTATGACAATTATGAATGCAGAGGTTCTTCTATTTTAATCTAATCTAGTGTTTTTATTAGTGCAGCTCTCCTGAAATGTTATGAGTTTCCTATGGGACTTCTCTGCATCCATGTTGTGCTCTCTAAGCCATGTGTATCATGCTCCATAAACCAACCCTTCTGCATGGCAGCTGCTGTGTGACAAGGACTTGCATGTTTTGGTTACTTCTGTGTCTCAGTGAATTTGTCTGCCTTGTACTATCTTAAGATGTTCAGAGGTTTCAGGAGAGCTCCAGAGCCTCAACCTTGGTTGGATGCTCAGACTGAAACCATGCTGTGTGTAGATAATTGTTAGCTGGACACAATGAGAGTATGTAAGAATTAAATTTATAACCCAGCAAATGTTGAGCCTTTTATTTTTCTTTAAATCATGATCACAAACTGAAAATTTCTTTCTTTAGTTCATCTCTCTTTTGACATCATTTATCATACACCAAAGAAGTGCCAAATGACACTGTCAACTTGCTGCCAGATCCACAAGCTCGTTAGGAACATTCTCTGAGCTCTACAGTACCTCGGAAAATAGTCTTTGCAAATGTTCCATCACTTTATAAATGGATTGCCTTCTTCTAGCTTTTAATAGCGATTTCCTTACTGCTTTTCCAGCTTTTGTATAGTCTTTTTACTGCCTTTGCAACTGAAAACTAAAACCAATGCCCCATTTTTAATGTATTTACTATGGCATAACCCATCTTTGGGTATCTATTTGCGTCGGCTGTGTTTTGGCACAGTAAACTATATCAAAATTTAATGGCTTAAAGTAACAGTAGTTTATTATTTCTTGTGATTTTGTGGCTTGACTGAGTGGCTCTGTGTGTCCTTCTCCTGGGTTCCCTCTTGTGGCTGCACTCAGGTGCAGGGTTGACCAGTCATAGGTAAGCTCAGCTGAAACAGCTGGAGACCTGGATCTCTAACTACATGCATTTTTTGTTTGTTTGTTTGCGGAACTGGGGATTGAACTCAGACCCTTGCGCTTGCCAGGGAAGCGCTTATTCCACTGAGCCATCTCCCTGGCCTCTACATGCATTTTTTGATCTTGGCTTTCCACATGGTATCATGGCCACAAGATTCCAAGACAGAAGGAGCAAAAACTCTAAGATCTCTTCAAAACTTGAATCTGGCCCTCACACTTCCTTCTGTCACATTCTACTTGTCAAAATATGCCAATTAGCCAGGCTGGATTGAAGGACTGTGTCGCTGGATGGGACAGAGGCAACCCAGTCACAAGCAGAGGAGGGCAACACTCAAGATGAGAAGAATTTGTGGTCATTAAACAGTGTAATACAGAAGCCAAGTTCTATTTTTGTATTCTTTATGGAATAAAGTGCATCATCTGACATAAGTGTTACAATAGGTATTTGTTGAAGTGAAGGAAGAAGTGAGGCCAGTAATTCCAAAGCTGCCCTTCTATTTATAGCAGACTTAGCATTCAGATGCTCTCAAAGGCATTTTCCTTTGGTTATTCAGGAGGATTTCACTACACATAATAAATGTGGCCAGGAAATGCTGATTATATCTTTTAATACTTGCAAACCCTAGAAATCTGGTTCATTTCACTTAAAGGATTTTCAGTTTAACAGCTCCTGTGAACATGATAGTTACACTGTTGCTGAGTTGGCTGAAGAAGATCTTTTAGACTAGAGACCAGGAAAATTCACAAACATGAATTTGTCTGGCTATATATGTGAATATAACTAAAGCCCTTAATAAATGTAGAGAAAATTTAAAGTAGACTGGTCAAGATTCAAGCCAGGGCCAGCCAGATAGCTCAGTGGAGTAAAGTGCCTGCTCAGGTAGGCGCAGCAATGGGGGTTAAATTCCCAGGCATGCTGTGATGGCCCTGCCCCTGCCCCCAGGGCACACTGAGACAGGGCCTTGTGGCTTGCGTCTGTAAAACAGGAGGATCACTAGAGTCCAATCTGTGTAGTAAGACTTTGTAGATCCTACACACACACACAAATGCAAAGACTATATATGATCCACTTTCCTATAGCTAGCTCAGAGTATTACACCTAGGTGGCCCTCAACATTTGCTAAATTAAATCAAACTGGGCTTTCATTCCTATTTTAATTATGATGTGCAAGTTTCCACTTTCTTGTGTGATTTCATCCCTATATGCACATTGGAAGGAAATACTTCTCAGATAACTGTGTGTCACTGGGGATTGAACACAAGGTCTTTGCAATGAGCGCCATGTGTGTCGTTTTTTATATTTAGGCAGGATCTATTCAGATACTTATGAAGGCATTTTTATTTTCTTCATTTTGAAGTGTATCCTCACACTTTAGGGGCTCTGCATGCCAAACTTATTTTTGTTCTTTTGTCAGAATTCAATTCAGTGGCTTCCCCACATCCATCAGCATTTAAGTTGGCATGGTGTCCCCCTTCTCTGCCCTTACACTTTCCTTCCCTGACTTGATCTGTCTCTGTGGACTCCATAATATCCTGTATGTGCCTGCCACTGTCCCAATAGGAGAGACAAAGACAGAGTTCCTACTCTTATTATATGCATCTCGAATTCAGAAAAACGTATCTCTATGAACAACACTAATCCTGGTAATAGCAATACTATGACTTGTTTGCCTGTTCTTTGCCAAGTGCATTATACATGTTACCTTCATTCATCAAAGAATAAAAAAGTAGTTGTGTCCAATTTGAAGGTAAGAAATAGGCTGTGGGAATTTTTTAAACTTGCAAGAGTCCACATTTATAGTAAGTAGTGAAGCAGAAATTCCAACTGAAAATCAACTTTAAAGGCCCCATTTTTCCTTCCGGCTGATCCAGGGATTCATTTGGATAGGAACATTCATCAGCAAATCCTAAAAGAACCCTAAATAAGAATTCAGAACTACAAGTAAGAATAAAGAGGAGGGAGAAATAATTCTTATTTACCCAGTGGGCCATGTTTTATGGCTTACTTGGATACTGAAATGTGGGCACTGGGTGAGCAGGAGCCACACGGCCATGGCGGAGCGAGGCCCACGAGCTAGTGTAACTCCTTGCCATCCTTGCCATCCCTGTCTGCCTGCCCTGGTCAGTCTCACTTTTGCTACCTTCCTTATTAACATCACTAAACTGTCCCTTGTTTCTCCCCTCAAGATGTACAAATCCACTATAGTACTTCCTTACTTCCACAAAACCTGCTCCAGCCTACAAATCTCTGGGTGCCTCAGAAACTCTCTCACATGTATGTCCTCGCACATGTGTGTCCTCTCACCTGTGTGTTTACTTCCAGCTGGGCTCCGATTTCTGTATGAACCTCATTGTTTTTGTGTTTCTCACTTACGTTCGTGGTCTCTCAGCAGGAGAGAAATCTCCTGGAAGCACAGTCTACATTTTTGTTAACTCTCCTCCATCCCCATCCCGTACTTTATTTTGGGCACTTGATAAATTTTCCTTATAGACTAACTGAAGGGATGGTGTGAGGAACAAATTAAGGTATTTACATTAGCAACGACTACCTAAGCAAGCTTTGTCGAATCGTGCACCATGTAAAAAATGGAATTTTTCAGGCCGACAAGATAGGTCAGCAGACTAAGTGCCTGCTTTGACAAGCACAGAGACCAGGTTTTGATCCCCACCCCACATGCCATGCCTGACCCTCCCCCAGGAGCACTGAGCCTGCAGATGAGTCTGGGCTTGGTGGTACACCCCTATAATCCCAGCTCTGGGAAGGCTGAAAACAGGATGATCACCACGAGTCTGAGCTGCATAGTGAGTCCCTGTACCAAATACATAAGATGAAAAAAAAATGGAATTTTCATTGTTGTGTCTGAGAATTGGACTTCTGTAATCTTTAAAATTTGTTTGCTTTTATTTTCATTTTTTAAAAATATTACTTATCTTTTTTGTGTGTTTATTAACTTTTGGTAGTTTTAATGATTTTAATTCTTATTTTGTCAACATAAGAATGAAAATTCCTTTGGTAGTCAAATAGTAACAGTGTTTGACAGGAGGCAGCATCTCCTACTCCCCATCTTTGTCTCTACATTTCTCGGTCAGTGGGAAACACTTTCAACAATCTTAACTATATCTTCTGACATTTACTTGCATATTTAAAAATGCAGATAGTGCTATTTTATGATATAAGTTATATTTACATTTATAGTATAAAAAGTAGAGCATAAGCTCATCTTGCATATAAATTTCCCTTCTCCCTAGGCTCTTCAGATAATTACATCATAGTGTGGAGCTAAATAAATATTTATTATTGATAGTATTGAGACTGTATATCTATTATTAATTTTTGAGTCACATTAGAAAAATAACCACATTTGAAATATTTTAAAATGAAAACTGATTATGTTCTCTTTCTTATACAACTTTTCGCTGTCCATTGAGTGATCAGCTCCTTTCATAAGAATTTATTTAATGCCCTGAGTCTCACTACAGCTGTTGATCCAGAACACAAGGGCCCCTGTTCTTGGCCTTGAGCTTTAGACTGGCTCTCACTTTCCCGTTTGCCCTTTACATGCAGTCAGAAAAGGACAGCACCTAGGGGCTGAAAGGAGACAGCCATCCCTACCTGCAGCCTGTCCACCTGCCTTCGTACCCAGCACTCCAGGATTTCCTGCCCAGATGGTGCCAGGTCGTCCCCCAGATGGCAGATGGTGCTGCTCTGCACAGGACCCCCGAAGCTGTTGTTGCAATGCTCGGGCACAGCTCCTCTAAAGAAGACAGGATAGGAGGCACGGGTAAGGGACAGAGTAGTTTTCAGGTGGAGAACTGTATTTTACTCTTGGCCTGGCTGGGACCAGTGTTTATCAACCTCTCAGTAATTCACCCTCTGCAGATGATGGGATGCAATCTCTGCTCAGTTCTTTCAAACACATCAGCTAATATGTGTTTTATTTTACTAGAGAAGTCCCTCCTTTCGGAGTTATCTAAATCTGCCAGCCCTGCTACACTGCAGTGTAGCAGATCTGTTACCCCTATCATTGGTCCTTTTTGAAATCTATTCTGGTTCTCCTCTGTGTTTTCTGTGCCATTTTCTAGACCTCAGGTCTTCTTCCTTCTTGGTTCATTTCATCATTTGAATGAAAGAGTACACAGAAGATGTTTCATGATGAGAAATGACTTTATTGTGTTCTTCCTTATTTATTTTTTGTTCATTTTAATAAAAAAATAAAATAGCAATGAAACAGTTTCAAAACAGGTTAGTAGGATAGTTATAATAATTAATACATTGTATATTATTGTCTTTGGATTATTCAGAGGACAGAATGCAGACATGGTATATTATCTAAAGAATGTTAGTACAAACTTTTCTTCTCATTGAATCAAGAGAAGGTAGTTGTATATCTATCTTATCTTGCATATACATATTTTTTTCACAACAAAATGCTCTTTTATTTATATCCCCTTTTTTTGTTTTGTTTTGTCAGAGATGGGTGTTGGAACACTGCAGCTAGTAAAATTATGTTTAAAGAAGTCTTTAAAGGACCTTTTCATACTTGATGCCAGACCAAAGATTGTAGGTACTTGAATTC
>NDGN011459037.1:0-22248 GCA_002564285.1 Tympanoctomys barrerae | reverse complement strand
AAAAAAAAAAAAAAAAAAAAAAAAAGACCCCTTTTCAGTAAAGATACATTTATAGAATATCTTGGTCAGTGTTTCCTGCCCAGAATAAAGGTAGACATTTCACATTAAAATTTTTGCCACAGTCATCTGGATAGTGGCGGTGAGCACATATTTTGGAGCTCATTCCCTAGGTTTCTGTCCATTTCCTGGATTTTTTAAATTCAAACATAATAAATGCACATATTTATAAAAGAAATTTCTCTCCTGTAAGGTATATTTCAATCCCTCTTCATGCTTTTCCCCTTTCACTTAACAATAAGCTAATCAAAAAATACAAAATTGCCCACCCCCTCTTTACCATTTGAGACATGGAAAAACACAGAAATTTAGATTTCCCAGAATACAGTGCAGTATATAGAAATGCATTTTATCCTGTTTCACCAGTACATGAACAAAACCATATTATTAAATAATAAAGATCTTGGGTTGTTGAACCCGTAGTGTTTCTCTGATATTGTCCTGCCAATAGAGAAAAATTGTCCCTATAAAAATAAAACAATGAATGAAGATAATAATGTCCTGTGATTCTGACATAATTAGAATGTAGGTGTTTTTTAAAAAGTCTTGCCCAAGCATGACCAGTCCCCAAAATGTGGCCTGATGACAATGCCTCTAATTTCAAATGATGGTCAAAATTGGCAAGATCCACTGCAAAAGTTGATAGATATCAATCTTACAGTAAGGTACAGTTTGCTTCCTCTACCCTTTCAGCAATTAAGATAATCTGAATATAAGGGCTGGCAGGGCTGAATTTATCTGATTCTCTCTTGTGATTGAGCTCATCAAGTAAATGTACAGAAAGAGCTAAGCCAAAGGTTTTATAGAAATCTCCTGTAGCTCCGCCAGGGCCAAGAACTTTCTCTTGGGGAAGATTTTTAATTACTTCATCTATTTCTGAAAGTAAAGGGGAATCAAGTAATTCCCTAGTCTTCTGCAAATCACCTAGACAACTTAGAAGGAATGAGAACTGACTGTTCATCTGCTCATGATATTGGGTTCTGATTTCTGTATTACTCCTCATCTTGTTTCTGAAATAACTTACTAAGGAGCCCTGGGCCTGTATTTGTCTTTTTCTCCTTTGGGCACCTCACTCCCATTACAGTTATGAGTTTATTGTCAGAGCTCAGCAGCCAGCAAAGCAATCACTGACTCTCAGCGTCCCACCGGTGTAGGTGCTGCCTAGCTGAGTGATGGATCTCTTCACTTTACGGGTTATGAGAGAGTCCAGAGCCGCTGGGACGATGAAGTTTGCTTATGACTTTTGGCAGAGGTTATCCTCCACGTCCGGATTCTGCCTTTCTCTCCTGGACAGGTTTTCTCAATCAACAATTCCCAGATATATATGGCTATTGAACAAGAGAAGTGGACCCGCAAAAATGAAACAGGACAACAGACTACAATGTTCAGAAAATATATCCACAAAGGAAACAAGCAGCCATTGCAAATAATTTGGGGGAATAGGACGAAGCCCAACAAATGACATGTAGAATTATAAATTGCACACAAATAATATTTTAAGTTTTATCAGTTTGTGCCATCTGTTGTGTTTTGTGATAGTGATAGAAGATAGCTCAGGTAATCTATCTCACCAAACTTACTTTCTGCTTCGTCAAAGTCCTTGAAAGCTATTATATAATAAATGCTTTATTTTGCAAGGAGTCAATGACTGTGATAATTTAGAAGTGTTTCAAGTGACTGTTTTAAATAAGTAACTTCAGAGTGGTCTTTTTAAAAAGTCTTTAGCCTGATCATAACTAGATCTGCGCTCCACTAATATATAAAAACCTAAGACGTTAAGATGAATTTTTTAGTAATTCTGCCCTTGAGGTTTGGTTTAGCTATTTTCTTTAATATATAACCACCAAATAAAAAATTATAACAAGAATTAGATGAGCTTTGTTAGCTTTCTGTACCACTACATATTGGAAAAAAGTAATTCTCTACATAACATCATGGTCTATAAATTCATCAAACTCTCAAAAATGGATTTTTGTAAATTTTTCCCCTAAACAAAGTGATGCTAAGGTATGTAGCTAACTTAAAAGAATCTAGGTACAAAATGAAGTATTTTCTATTTCCAAAATGCAGTATTATCTATTTCAGAATGTACGTGAACATTCAAGTATTTCACAGTATTTTACTGTCTCATTTGGTTTTAAATATTATTTTCCTTTGTACAAAAATTCACCACTAATAAATCCTAACCTCTTAAAATCATGTTGCACTTTGTTTTCACTTTCATAATTACCTAAACTCTTAATCTTAAATGTCCCCACCAACTACTTATTTGTTAACTATTTTCCTAATGACTATTAAAAAACTTAATTGAACAGTAGGTTATTTTTTACAGTAAATTTTAATGAGCCTCTTCAGACACTTGGCATCAGGCCTCCAAAATTTGATCTGTATTTTTCAAGTTGTTTAGACAGCAACTTGATCAATATGGTAATTTTCTGGAAACTCTCTTCCTATTATAGTTGATTATTTTTAATTAACTCAAATTTAGTTACTAATCTGTTATAATCCTTAGTGATGCATGGCACAACCATGCCTCTTTCTAGTAAGCAAGCCCTGATAGTAGAATTTCTGGGCTCCAGACTCCTCTTTGGGCACAAGAAAGCACTAATTATTTGTCCCCCTGGGTGCAGGAGGGGAAATTGAAAGCCTTGTCGTGCACTCCATCATGAACTTGGAAGTTTGCCCTCTAGAAAAGACCTTGAAACTGCTGAGGTTGTGCAATTGTTGCTGGCAATGCCTGTTTATAGTTCTGGGGACCAGGGAATGTGGGTATTTTTTAGATACTTTGTCTTGTGTCAAATATATTGTCATGTTGTCTGACCATGTGTTCTTAAAAGGGGCTTCTCTGAAAATATGGCCATTGCCACCTGGCTGGCATCAAAACATATGCCTAAAAGTATAATTCCAAGTAATTTCACCTTTTCTAGCATGTCATATAAGACAGAAGCATAGAGTTCCCAGTGATTTATGGAAAACCACTAAGTTGCAAGAAAGAGGAAAATCTAAATGCACCTCTATGTAAGATAGTTCTTGCCCATTATAGAACTAACTGGGAATTAGTATATCTAACTGCTACATAATGTCTATATTTATATTAATGTAACAGTTATAAAAGCAATATCACCTCACCTGAACTTAACATCTCTCTGAGACAGATATTATTGTCCCCACTTACAAAGGAATATGCCACTTAACTACAGCAATTAAATCTCAGGCACTTGACCCCCGGTCTTCACTCCTTTCCCGTGGCCCCATGGTTCTGGATTCTTTGGGTATCATGACAAAGTAGTGACTCTCTCCTGGACACCAAAGTTGCATAAATAACCTGGACCAATTTCTCCACAATATTTGGGGGGCAGATGAGACACAGAGATAGACAGAGACAGAGATAGACAGACAGACAGAGACAGAGAGAAGGGAGAGAAACCACAATCCAAATCCACACAGTAACTAACGATAAGGAAGATCTTGTTTTGAGTTTCCTTGAAGGAAAAGGTGGTAGAGTTGTGGTCATTTCTTCCTGTAGAACTTTCTAGATTTTGTCTTAGACACCACTGTCTCTGGTCAGAGTTTCAAACTCCAGACTCCTGCTACAGCCTCTCCTTATTCATTACCATCTTCTTTAAGGCCAAAATTCTCCACATAGTTATATCATTGCCTTTTCTTTGTCCTTCTACTTCCTCCTTCTACCCTGTCCTTCACTATCTCTAACTTTGCCTCACACACCCACTAGGTCCAGGGGACTATGAGGCTTGTGTCTGACGGCACCTTCAGTAACCAACCTCTCAGTGCTTCTTATAGAAAGAAGCCGTGAAGGTGTCCAGCAAGTCTCTTCTTCTCCTTGCTTTATAGCTTTCTCTATGCTTTTTTTGAGAATCCCATTCTAGTATCAGTAGTTCTCTGCAGGAAGAAAAAACAAAAAGTCACTTAACATTTAGAGACTGTTTATTTAAGCCATGCCCTGATAAACAATGCATTCTAATAAGAGTACTATAGAGTTTAAATTAAGACTGATTCAATTTAGCTGCCTACCTCCCAGCCATGCGATTCTGAACAAGTTGTTTATATTCTACCTGGTCTAATGTTCATAGGACAGTTGTGAATTTTATGTCTTATAGTTCTATTGCAGGTATTTAGCAAAATACGTATTTGTAATGCTATAAAGTAAAATATGAAAAAGAGAAAATGGAGTTTTTCAGAAGTACAATACACTGTCACAAAAAGACACATCAATTTGGAAAAAAAGACTAGGAAAAAGTGTGCTGATAATGCTTGTGTGGGGCAGCAGATCTTCAAAAGTGAAATTTTCTCCATAGACCAGCAGAAGTCCACAGTACAATTATCAAAACCATCCTGCTTACATACACAAATATATCTCTTTCTCTTACTCCTCTGGTCTTTCTATGCTTAATTTGTTTTGTCTCCTTTTAAAAATTATTTCTCCTTTTCTCGTCTTAATTTCTTATATATTTCTTTCTTCTCCCAGTTTTACATGCACATACCTGGTAATGTGAATAACTGGTTGGAAGACAATAATATGCATTACAACAAATACTTTAAAATTCATATTACTTTGTTAGATAAAATTCGTTATCATTGTAATTTCTCTGTTTTAATACTATTTTGTACTCTTTTTAAAAAAATAAAGCTGAAGAGCTGGCCAGAAGCTCAGCAGACTAAAGCAACTGTTTAGGCAGACTCAGGGGCCAGGGGCTTGATCCCCAACCTGCCATGCTGGCCCTGCCCTCGGGGTGTGCTGAGACAGGGCTTGAGAATGGGTGTGGTGAGGCCTGTAATCCTAGTGCTTGGTAGGCTAGAAAAGAGAAGGATCACTACAAGTCTGATCTGTGTAGTAAGACCCTGTAGACCCTATAATAAAAACATAAAGCAAAACTTAAAAGATTTTAAAAAATAAAACAAAAGTGAAATTCTCACATGACTAATTAATTTTTATAAAAAACCAACCTTCCACAACTTCACCAAGATGTTTAACAGTTTTTGTTTTGTTTTGTTTCTTGTGGAGCTGGAGATTGAACTCAGGCCCTTGAGCTTGCCAGGGAAGTGCTTATTCCACTGAGCCATCTCCCCAGTGCTCACCAAGATGTTTAGATTTGGGTTTCAATCAGCAGTTCATATATTCAATTGCCAGTATTACTTCTGCCTTCCTTTGTGATCCATGACAGAAGAAAGGGGCATACTTGCTTACCATAGAAAAACTGAAATAAATACTATTTTTCTTGTCATGGTTATACTTTTTCTGATAGCTTGAAAGTTATGATCACATAAACAATTTCAGAAATAAACAATTTTCAATTCAAGTGAAAAGAAGTCAATCATTTTATCTGAACTGATGGGGAATTACAGGCCTCCTAGATTGCTTTTATATCTAGAATAAGGTCAAAATATAAAAACATCCTTGTTTGGCTTAACTACCATCAAATACAGTGTCTACAAAAAAAAAAAATTGTATGTCCACTTCCACACTTCAGAGAAAGAAATCCTTGTATTGGGTGCACATTCTCCTACTTTAACATTTGCAGACTTTCATCTATGAGGAGGCCTGAAGGCTATCATAAATGGCAGATAACCCACTAAACAACTGTCCCTTAAAGGAAAAGTTGAAAATGTGTGTGCAGCAATCTCAATGGACACTTTGAGCCAGGGTACCCAAGCAAGAGTTCGCCATACAGATAAATGACTAGAAGCTAATGGCCACCAGTATGAGCACCTCTTATACAGGCTAAAGATAACTGGCGTTAATCTCATGATGTCTTAATACATTTAGTATTAAAGTATTATCTTAGTTACTTTTCTCTCATTGCTAGGACAAAATATCCGACACCCAAAATTAAGGAAGGAAAGGTTTACTTAGCTCACAGTTAGTGGAGATTTCAGTCCTTACTCAGCTGGCTCCAAGGCAGAGTGGCACATGGCAGAGGGCAACAGCTCATGGTGGTAGAAAACAGCCAAGAACAAAGGGAGGAGCAGCATCTGCAGCTGTTAGCAAACCTCTTCCCTTCCCTTACATTTGTATGCAGATTATCTGCCTCAGGGTGGGTGTAGCACTCACACCCATAATCCCAGCATTGGATCATGAATTCATCACAAACTCTAGAAACCACCCTATGACTGCATGAGGCTTTGGGGGGACAACTGGACACAAACCACTGTAAGTATTTATACAATAAACAAGTCTGTATGTTCATGGAGTATATATGCATCTTTTGGCAGACTCTATCTATTTAATACTTCCATGTATACCTCATACCATTTCTGCTTATGCGGATCAAATCTCAAAATGTATGTGTGTTCATATCAGAATCATATTGACAACCATTTTATGATAGATTTTTATTTGCTGGTAAACACACTTATATTTATGTTTTTAAACCACAAGGCAAGACAATCATAGGGTTTTCAGAAATAACTTAAATTCATTATCCTCTTGTAATGAGTATGCTGCCACGCACAATCCTAGTTTTTGATTTTAAAAAATGGAGGTCAACCTCAGTTAGACTTTAAAACGGGTAAAGTTTATCTTCAGCATCTTTGCCTCCCTTCCTCTGGCAGAATTGTAACAGTCTCAAGTCTTGTTAATTTTACATCTGAGAGTAGAAACTCTCCCATATTTTTTTTCTAGTTCTGAGATTTCAGTGCAGGGACTCATGCATGCTAGATGAATATTCAGCCACTGAACTACATTCCCACCCTTTTTATTTTTTATTTTGAGGTATGGTCTTGCTAATTTTCCTGGGATGGCTTCAAACTCATAAGCCTCCTGCCTTAGCCTCCCATGTAACTGGGATTGCAGGCATGTGCCACCACATCCAACTTCCCCTGAATCTTGACCCTCAATGTGTTATGGCACATTTTCCCCTTTCTAATAGCAAAGACTTCATCGTCGGGAAAATTTATCATGAGATAATATTCCTTTAAGCGTATTGAACTTTTTAAAAAGCTCAACAAAAAGATCTATGTTTACTTAAAATGTTATCTGAAACCAAACTGTTACATATGATATCATTTGTACTTCTAACCATATGTAAATGGTGTTATTCTTTCTTTATTCCTTTATCCATAGGAGGATACTGAGGTTTGAAAAATAAAATGAGTTGTCTTGTGGTCAGTTAGTTCAAACACGGACTTTCTTGCTCCCAAGCTATGCCCTTTTCTACTGACCAGCCTACTGTCCTGTGAAGTCCATCTGGCCCCAGACACTAATTAACATGGTACAGATTACTGGAGAACCATGCAATGAATAAATTGATTCATCAACAATGACAATGGTTTAACAGTGAAATACAAGTTACTCTATCCAGGAGTGACTTAGTTACACTTGTGTTTGGAAGTAGAAAGACTTGAAATCCATGTGATTCTGTCAAAGAGAGGTAAAAATAAAAGAAGGCACACAGGTAGATGCTTCCTTTGCTCTGCTAAAAAGTAATTGTGCAAGCAGGGTTTAGGGTTACCTGGGAGAAATAAGAAATCAACATACCAAAACACCTGCCCTCAAATAGCTTTGACAGATAAAGAACTGAGCATATGGTTGGAACATAGGTTGACCTATGAGACTGTTGTGAAAAAATGTATTTAATGCCTCTCCTGTCTTCAGCTTTATTCTCTCATTTCTATCTTTTATGTCAAAACAAATATTTTGTAGGGTTTTAAAATAGAATTTTATTACAAGCTAATACAATCTCAATGCATAAAATGTTTCAAATCCTGAAAAATAATACAAATATACCTATCTCATTATGTCTAATTACAAAAAGATAATCAATTAGCACAATGAGATGTTTTGAAAATGCTATATTATATCAGATTGTGCTATGTGTAATTGTTTTCACTTTTGAGTATCTTTTGTCATGTAGATTTGTTAAACTGACAGAATACATGACCCACATTTTCATGACTTCTTGTATTCATTCTTTTTGATTTTACCCTCCCATACTGACTCTGAGCTTGATCATTCACCTTGAATAGGCCCATGACACCATAACAAAAATTCAGCAGTCATAGGAAGGCCTGAGAAAGCACATTTCCTTTGTTCACCTTTGACCTCTGATACACACTCGAGAATGTGCCAGGCTCACTTGCTGTATAGTGACAGACATGTACTTCCCTCAACAGCCCCCCTCCACCATATACAGAAATGAACTCTCCCTAGGCCAGAAGGTGCAGGTCCTAAAGATTTTTTAGTCATTGTTCATGTTAGAATTTTCAATGTAAAGCATAAAACTATATAATATTTAAACTGCAATTCATAGTACAACTGGTGATACTAAAACAGGATCCATTCGGAGGGGTTAACCTTCCCTGTACCCCCATCTGCTAGTGCGATATCCTTTATTAGTGGTTTGGATGTCATCATCTGGTTCGGATGTCAATGTGCACTTCATAGCCCAAGCCTAATAAACATCAAAATAAAACAACACCACACTGATTCAACAGTCCCTGAAACTCTTCATCTTACCACCCACCTCAAGATGACATCCCTCCGATAAAGCCTGAGTGAAGATGAAGTTACAGGTGCTAGTAGCAATCTTCAGGCAGCATATTCTCTATCATTTGGAAGGTGAAATACACAAAACTGTAGCCATTTATATCTACAATCTGTCAGCTGAACAGGGGCAGGATTGTTAGGACTTGGAGGAGGTGAATATTTAACTGGAAAATGCTTCATAAATTCTCATTAGGACCAAAAAACAAGATGCTGTATATGTTGAGCTGACAAACAATATTCTACAACTTCAAGATTTTAAAACTACCCCAAGTAGAATCTACGCCGTGCTATTTTTCAGTCTCACCCCCTCACCTGCCATTGTGCCCAAGAACTAATCAGAAGCCATCCTCACCAGTAAATTTCTGGAGACTGATGGCATAAAAGTCCTCAGAGAACTGTCACCAAGGTGATTCAAAAATGTAATTCAGCATATTTTAAAATGCTTTGAGATTGAAAGCATCTCAAAACTTGCTTCCCCGACAGTCAGAGTGATAAGAGAGAAAAGGATTCGCATCACCAATTATCTGACTTTGGGCCATTTCAGTTCTTAACATTTACTCTAGAAAAAAAAAGAAGAACACGGCAGTAATGAAAGAGTAAAACTATTTTAAAAGGATGGTAGTTGTAGTATATTATTCATGATTAAAAGTGACTGCCCTAATATATTGTTCTATTCATGTTTAGTAGCCAGTAATCACACAAAATGCAGGGCAGAAAGAGTGTCCATAAATAGCTATCTGCCTTTCTGACTATCTAAATATATAGACCTATCTATCTAGATAACAATATGGGATTATATTTTGCTAATGGTTTAAGCAAAACAAATCCCAAAGTAGTCAGTTTTTTTAGGGTCCAAGCACAGGCCACTAGAAAGAATCACAAATTGTTCTTGCCAAACAGCCTGGCCAAGAATAACTGTGTCAGAAACAACAAGTAGAAACATTTGCCTATTTAATATAGTTGTTTCCTATAGTATTATAAATTATTAAATTATTCTTCAACATAGTTCATGAAGTTATGATTATTTTTTAATCATTTTAGATTTCCTAGGGTATTTCATTTGCCAAATGCTTAAGATTATGTACCTGCCTAGATTCAAGACCAGTGATTTTTTTAAAGACAGAAGCCAGTGGAAGGAAACTTGTGTTCATGAGTGATACCTCTGCTAGTGTGATATGTTTTATCATAGTGAAACGTATGATATGTTTTTCATATGTTTCACCTGTAATTTTATGATTCTGGGGCTGTCGCCTTCTTTCTAGCCTGACCCCTGCTCATGTATTCTGGTCCACAGCTGTAAGTTGAGATTATTGGTGGGCAATGTACTGACAATGAATTTCTTCTTTGTTGATAGAAGACTGAACTATCTCCATGAAAATTTCAAAAGTCACAAAAAGATATGATAACATGCATAGGATAGTATTGATAAATATATATACATATATATATATATATATATATATTTAGAAGTCTGCCAAATTCTATGAAATAGTAATAGTCCATTCTGAAGGTGAAACCATAGAGAAGGTAGAAAATTCTACTGTAATGTAAAAATTAAGCTCACCAATCTACTAGACAGAGTGAGCTATTTGACTACAGGCCTGGCTGGATATCCCTAAATTTATAGACAAAAGTCCACTTCCCACTTTGGTTTGCTATCTAAATAATTTCTGAATACTTAGAGAAAAAAAAAAAAACATTTATACCATTGAATTACCAGATACAGCTCTCATTGATGTTTAACTATTTTCCTAAATGGTTTTGCAATGTTTATTTGGCTTTGCCATGTACATTTATCAATGAAGTAATATAAATAATGGGCATTGAAAAACAACTCAAAATAAATACCATTTCTTTATGTCTTATAGTAATACACTGACTTCTCATTGGTGCTTGGTACTTAGGGATGGCTATAGCATAAAAAGTCCTAAAATACTAGGTTAGTATCCTCCTCTGAAAGAAAATACAGGTATGTTAGCTGCTAATTACAATGCACTCCAGTTTCTTTAACTTAGTTCTTTTCCTGAAATGCAACCCACTGTGTGCAAATATCTGAGGGCTGGAGAACCAGGCCCAAATGCTGATCTCTCTCTCTCTCTCTCTCTCTCTCTCTCTCTCTCTCTCTTTCTCTCCCCCCCCATACCAGGAATGGAACTCATGACCTCCCACTGGCCAGGCAGGCACTGTGCAGCTGAGCTACATACCTGGTGTGATTCTCTTGATATTGCTGAGACTGTAATAAACTTTCTTTTGTTGCTCACCAAGGATTAGACAAATTGTCTAACATCATTCATAAAGTGCATCAGACCAATTCTTTGGTGTATAAGTAAGTTTCAGATGCTTCACATTTCTTGACAATAACATATCTCATTGAAGAAGTGTCTCAAATAACTACTTGGAATTAATATAAGAATAAAGGACCAGACAGTAAACACTTTAGGCTTTGCAGCCAAAACTTCCTCTGCAATTAATCACTTCTTTTGTTACAGCACAAAAGTAGCCATAAACAACATACAAATGAATAAATGTAGGTTGTGTTCATATAAAGCTTTGCTTATGAACAATACAATTTCAATTTTTTTTTTGCTGTACCAGGTAAAATTTCAATTTTGTATCATTTCACATGTAACAAAAGAATATCTTTTTAAAGGTTTTTCCAGCCACTTAAAAATTTACAAATCATAGCTAACTAAGGGACTTTGTGCCCTGCACTAACCTGTGCAAAGCAGGTGTCAGACTAGCTTTGTCCTTGAGCCATAATTCACCAACTTCTACATAAGAAAAAGAGTGTCCCCCCAAATCAGTCCTATTAGTTTACTGTGTGTGCTTTCTGCTTCAGGTGATCTGGAAGACCAGAGGCAAGTGGTGGGTTTGACACCAGATAGTTTGTCGGTTGGTCTCTCATGGTGGTGAGGGTCAAATTCAGGCCCTTGTGTGCTGGGCAAGCACTTTGACCACCGAGCTATACCTCCCGCTCTACCCATATTTGTTATTTTGAACATAAAGATGTATGTGTGTATACATAATTTGCATATGTATGCAAATTTTTTGTGTTTTGACCCTTCGTTTTCTAACTTCTTATTCTCATGGTGTTCATCTTACCTACTGTTTGATTATTTGAGCTGCTATATGGGCATTAAGGAAATGTAGTGTCAAAAGAACACAGCCTAGTGCAAAACCTCAGATTTGTTCTGGGTGGTAAGGTTTTCCACTAGTTTTACATATATTCTTCAGGGTTCATTTTTGATATCAAGATATCTCTTTTAATTAACTAAGATTATTGGCACATTTTAGGCATACATACTGATTGCATTCATCACATGAAATTTGTACTTATATATGATGGGTCTTGATTCCTTTTCCCTACCCCACTACCATCCCTTTAATCTCTCTTCCCCTCCCCATTTACAAAAGCTTTATTAGGGCAGGCAATATAGTTCAGTGGACTAGGCGCTTGCTTAGGGAAGCACAGGGGCCAGGGTTTGGTCTCTGGCACTGCATGTCACACCGGCCCTGACCCCGGGCACACTGAACCTGTGATGGAGCCCTGGCTTAGTGGCAAATGCCTTTAATCCCAGCACTAGGGAGGCAGAAAACAGGAGGATCACTCTGAGTACAAGCTGCATAGTGAGACCCTGAACAAAAATAAAATAAAATAAAATAAAAAACTAACAAAAACTTTATTTTCACCTTAGTCTCCCATGGAACTTTCTCACACACAGACATAACTGTGGTGCATTTCTAATACCAAAACAATTTTGTGCCTTTGAGGAGTGTATTTTAAAAACTGAGATTCTTTGCCAATTTATATTAAAATAAATTTTATGACTTACTGAGAAACCGAAGATCATTTGAACTATTTTGGTAACTTAATGAAAACACTTAAAAGAGTAATGCATAGGATTGTAGAAAATGGTAAATTGTACAAACATAATGAAATATTGGCTATTATTAATATTATTCTTTTCTAAAGTTTGACCCAAATTCACCTGAAACAAGTTATACAGGGTTTTCCACATCTTTCATTTATTTACACGAGCAAGAAAGCAAAGTATGCATCAATTTGCATAATGCTTAAGGCTGAATTCGGATTGACACATGTGAAGTTTGCCTTGGTGGAAATGGATAACTCTGTTCCTTCTCAAAGGAAGGAATTTATAAATAATTAGCAAACATTGAGTGAATAAGTAAAACTGTCACAACCAATTTGACATTAAATTTCACTGTTTCTCCAAGAACACAGGTTCCAGAGGGGAGATTTCATACAGTGGCTAGTCCTGGATAGTGGACCTTAATTCTGTTTAAATTATTATGCTTTTTTTTTTTCATCCTGAGCACACATGTGAGAATGACCCAGCAGAGCCAGACCCTACAGTGTGACGCTAATCAGCACTATATACTATCTCTGAGTGAATCTGTTCCTTCATGTGCTGTAGAACAGCCATCCAGCAATACCCAACCCTGAAATAAACACAGCTTGGTATTCCTTGAACACATATTCTTTCAATCAAGGCAGTACTTTTGAGACAGAATTTAAGATTTTCTGCAGGTCTGGAAGAAACCTCTCCTTTGTAAATCAATATAAATCTAATAGCATTAGCAATTTGCCAAGAGAAAAGCAATAACCCTATTGCAGCTTGGTTGACAACAAACACTTTGGTAATTTCTCGGGAAAAGGATTTCCTGTTGATCATTAAAAGCCAAATTTCAAGTCACTTCCCTCTCTGGATTAAATAAATACTATTACTTTTCCAACTGTGTACAGTAAATATGGATTTCAAGACTTGTTTGTCTGCAATTCTTAAAACATTTATGAACATTGAACAGATGAATTTGTTTTAAGCATATTTTTTCATTTGAACACTTTTCCCAATGGTTTTTAATATGGATACTGTTCATCACATATTGAATAAAGCAACTTTTACTTTATTTAATGTCTTGACCCAAATCACATTGTCTCCATAAATATTTTACAGTCTGAGTGCAGCAAAAGCGTGATTACCAAAGTCATGTCTGCACTTGTAGGTAATATACCATAAAAAATGGATTATTTTCCCCTTCTCTTGTTTTTCAGAGAGGGAATTGGAGTTTGTATTTGCCCAAGTGGGTTTTTTTTCTTTCCTTTTTCTCTTTTTTTACACTAACTAGCTCCTAAGGGGTAAGATGCTGGAAACATGGGTCTGTGCCAAGTTACTATCTCTATAAAATTCACAAAAGAATAAGAACACATCGCTCACTTTGCTCCTTTCCAGCTGCTTTTCTGAAAGAAGGCATTTTGAGACTTCCATTATCCTAATAAATGGAATAATGCTCCTCGATGACTGATTGAGAAGACACAGTACTTCTCAAAGAGATAAAATGAAGCAAAATGAATAAAATAAATTCAAATATTTATTTCTTCTAAGACCTACCAAGCTTCTTGCTTTCGTTTAAGACAAGATTCATCAAACACTGAAATTAGAGTATTTCATACCGTTGTCAATACTTTAGAATTTTGTGTTTCACAAAATAAAAAATAAAAGTTGATTTTATTTTTGCATCTTTATAGTATCTTGAACATCAGGGGCCAGGGTGTGTGTGTGGGGGGGGAGAGACAGCTCAGTAGAATAAGTGCTTGCCTGGCAAGCACAAGGTCCTGAGTTCAATCCCCAGTTCTGCAAAAATAAATAAATAAATAATAAATTCCATACAGCTTCTTTTGCTTTCCTAAGTGAGGATAAATTCTGAACTCTCAGTAAAACATAATTCTCTTAGATAGTTAAATCACAGGGATATTTGGCTTAGTGCTTCACTTTTCCCCCTATTCTAATGTCAATGATATAGTTGCTTGTTCCCATTTAACTCTTATCTACTGAGACAAACTAAAGTTTGTGTATTCAGCAGTAAACTATCCTAAGTTTACAGGGACAAAGCATCCTTTCTGCAATAGGATCTCCTTAACACTTCTATTTTTCTCTTTTTTTGTATTTTAGGGAAGAGTCTAGATCCAACTCCTAGTGATCCGCCTGTTTACAGCCTCCCAAGAGTTGGGATTACAGGATCGTGCTACCTCGCCCAGTCTCAACTGTCCTCTCAGCTCGTCCAGAGGGCGGGGCCAGCACGGCAAGCACGGGGATCAAACCCCCAGCCCCTGCGCCTGCTTGTAGGCACTTTAATCTGCTGAGCTATTTATTTGGTCAGCCCTTCTTTAACACTTCTGTCAATTAATAGTGAGGGCAGCCAGAAGTAACCCTGACTAAATGGTGTTTAAAAAGAATAGAGATGAAAAAGAATAACTGTACATTTATATATTTCTGACATTTTCATCATCTCAAAATAAAGTAGCTGTTTCACATTTGTGTAAGATAACCACAAAGTAGACTTCTGTAATACTATAAATATTATATATTTAATATTTTAGCTTAGCTATAACATTTTGCAAGTGATATCACATGGCTGCAGAAAAAGCAACATGCAAAACATCCTCATACCAACTTCCAGTCACAGTGCGTTTTGTGCAGCAGCTGTCATCTGTGGCCTTCCTTGCCCTTCCTCCCTGTCCCTGCTTTCCCACAGTGGACATCTCTTCTCAGTGAGAAGGCTCGGATGCAAAGAGAAGGCAAAGCCATGCTGCCGCGAGAGCTCTAAGGGACAGGCCCCAGTGTCAATTCAGCTGCACCAGAATCGTCCCCTTGGGATTTTTCATGCTGGTACTGACAGAGAAAAATAGTCTTTCTTTGATGTTCAAGATACTATAAAGATGCAAGTTTGGAGCTACCAATCACTAAATCGCCTACAGTGGATTCACTCATTCTGAGTCACTGAAAGTGACATACAGAGGAAAGCAAGACAAAAGAGGAAGCAAAAGAAAACCTGATGGCAGTGAAATCCCAAGTTGCATTTTTCCACAGAGCCAGTTCCACCCTTGACCTTTCCATAGTAGAGCCACAGAAAGCCACAAATCCTTCCTTCTTGCTGATGTGTTTTGATTTGGATTTCTTGCTCCGCAAAAAGAATTTTGACCAATGCAATTGGTAGATAAATCAATATAATTAGCCACCTCTGCTAAGTGTCAATTTAAAAAGATTGAAAGTGCCTTGGCTTAAGTATAAATGCTGTCAGATTTAAGCAGGATTGTCAACCAGATTGACCTTGAAGCCACCCAAGAGATTATTAAAGCCTGCTTCTGGGTGGGTCAAGGTGGGTCACAAAGGCCCCATCTTGTGCTTTGTGTGTGCTGCCTGCCCCTTCCCCTGTTCCTCTTCCTGCCTGTTGGGAACTAAGCCAGCCAGCTCCACCTGACCCTTTAGCCATGATACTCGCTTCTTAGGGCCAGCAAATCTCAGACGATCCCCTGTACCTATGAGCCAAATTTGTCTTGGGCATTCCAGCCACAGGAAAGGGATTCATACAAATTTTCCCATTTCATGATAGAGGATTACTATAGTGGTAAGATAATATAATAGTGATATAATGATGGGGCATATTTAATATTTCTCTTGCTTCACAGCATATGTTGAATTCTTTGTGGTTCCTGGAGATCAGCATGTTTTATCCTGCCTCCTTGTCTTTGTGCATGGTTGTTAGCTCCCTGTGAATGAAAGACTGTTGGTTTATCTGGTAAATTTGTGTCCATTCTTAAAAGCAGAATACCTCAAACATTGTCTGTTTTGGGAAATACCTGCATGGCACCCTCCCTTCCTATGTTCCTCTCCTCACTGTCAAGCAGACTTCCTCCTCCGTAGAGCACCCACGGGCACTTCTCTGTGCTTACGCCTCTCACAGTACTCACAGCACATCACCGTACACCTCTCTTGCATCGCTCAGCTTCCTGACGTCAAGACTGGGAGCCCCATGTTCCTAGCATGAAGCCTGATGTGTGAGGTGCAGAAGCGATGTCGAGAAGGCAGTGAGCAAAAGGGGGCAGTAAAACATACACTGAGGAATGGATAAATACACTTGTACCAAGAATGCTCCAAAACTCGTTATACAGGGACAATTTAAAAGTCAGTGTATTATTCCATAGTTAGGAACTTCTTAAAGTTTTTGTTTTCTGTTTAAGCCAAGTACTCTTAAGCTGGAACCCACAGACCCCTTTAAAAAATTCAGTCTTTAGAGAAACTGTGGCAACTCCCAAATTTTTAAGTAAGTGGTTGTGTGAATTCCCTTATGAACATACTTGTTCTCGGGTAAAGACCCACAGATTTCATCAAACTGAAGTATGTGAATTAACCGAGCTGGTGGGTACTACAAGTATACATTAAAAGTTGTTTACAAAGTTCAAAAACAAGTTTAAATGTACAAAACATATTTTCATGTTCTTTCTTATAAACTCTTTTGTCTTTTACATTGAAAGGGGCAAACTCACAGTTATGTCACTTGTGTAGAAGAAACAGTTTTCTGGCCTGAAGAATCCAGCTATGAGAAATGTCTGCTTAAAAGAAAAGGAGGTAAGGAGACCACAAGTTCAAGCTCAACCTGAGCAACTTGGTAAGATCCTTTCTCAAAATAAAGACTCACCAATGGGTTGGGCATATAGCTATATGCAAAGTCTCTGGATTAGACTTCAGATACTATTAAAATCAGACAAGCAGCGAAGACACAGGGCCATCGGTGCTGCTCAGGAGCTTGCTGTTCTCTGGCTGCGCTGCGCTGTGGAATCCACTTCCAGACTGTGGAATCCGGAAGCCTCACAGTAGTGTCTGGCTCTTTTTCCTCCTTTCCTCTCTCCTTTTATCTCATCCCATTATTTGAGAAATAATAGTTATTTAGCATGGAGAATCAGCCCTACTTTCCCCATCAGTCTCTCTCTCTCTCCCTCCCTCCCTCCCTCCCTCCATGTCTGCCAAGTGTGGGGGAGGGAGTGCTGAGTTTGGCAGCTGTCAGCCCGTCATTATGGGCCCACCGGCCCATCTGCACTTCTCCGATTGGTGTAGTCGCAGGGGGCTTTACCCCCACAGGCTCTCAGGGGAACAGTAACATACCTCTTGATTTGGCTGTGAAGTTATACTTGTGATTATTAATAGACAAGATAAGAGGCTGGTGCTCTATTCATCCCTATTCGAGCTCATTATTCCGTTTGATCAAAGCTGATTATGATAGTGATAGATAACCACACCACATCGAGAACTACAGCAAGCGGTGGCCAAGAGCCTCAACACAGACCTGCCACTGGGTTCACGGGATAGGAAGGGAGTGCAGCGCGAGAGAGATGAAGAAGCTGCTTTGGTTGATGAGCAATGTGCTGCATGGGACCATTTATAATGAAGCATATCATTTAAATTTTCCTTTACAAATGAGTCCAATGTGCGTTGCAGGCTGCAGGCTCTGTTAATTGTCACCAACATTGCCTTTTTTTTTTTTTTTAAACATTATTAGCTCTTTGGCAGGATCTCCATTGTTGACTAAAAACTTGGCATGATCAGGGCTTGCTGAATAATTTAGGTGGTTGGCAGCTGGAGAAGGAGAACACACACATCTAGGCAGACAGACATGCTGCTTGAGCTCTTTATATAATAGGATTGTATACAAAGCAGAGTACAGTCAGCAGTGACTTCTGTGTCTGTTTATAGGTAAACACTGATGTTAGTTTTATAGGAAAACTGGAGGGATACTTCTCACAAATTGTATGCAGCATACGAGACAGATGCACTCGGAGGGCTGTTCAGATGACTTGGATCCTTGCTGGCTCTCACGGAACATGGGTGCTGGGGGGTTCCACTCAGGGACACTTGGGCTGCCGTCTCAGTAGGGTCCTTTGGGGCTTGATCATTGCCTATCATAGGACTGGTAGGAGGCAGAGGCCCCAAAATTCTCACAGCTTGCACACAGTGGATCAGAAGGCTATGGGAGTCACCAGGACTCTGCAACCCGTGCACTGGGGAAGTCCACAAGTACGACTGTGTTGGGTGCTGGTATACAGCGATCACTGCCTGAGGTGGATACGGAGAGTCCCAGGGAGTATGGCAAATGCTTAATGGATACGCACAACTCTTTAGGATGTGAACTAGACCCTGTTTTCCTCCTCCAGTGGGTAGACTGTGCCACTTAAGACTCTATAAGTTTCAAAGGACAAAGACAACCCCAGTTCTTGAGGCCGACAGGATTTAACAGCAGAGGGAAGGGCCAAGCCCCAAGGTCGAGTCAGCCAGCTGAAGGCTCCAGTGGTGTCAACAAAGACTGCACCCTCGCTCCACTGTCAGCCTTTTCTCACAAAGCGACATCTTCTCCTCAAGGTTCCCTGTCATCTCGGTGGCCAGTTAGCCATGGCTCCAGCCCTCTTGGCTCTTGCTCAAAACCAGTAAGAACAAATGAGTGAGATGGCACTAATGGAAGTTCCCAGACTGAGTCTTGTTCTACTGAGCCAAGAGCGTTATGGGCCCTTCCCAAAGCAATCGCCGCAGACCCGGATGTAAGTCTGGAGAAGAAAGACACCCAAGCAAAAATGAAGAGGTAAAGATACAAGAGGCCAAAACAGAAAAGCTGATGAAAATAAAAACAGGAGTACAGTTAGCTTCCCTTTGCTTGCTTGATTTGAGAAAGGAGATTAATTTCTACTTACCTGTCTTATCTAGTGGGACAGAAATAGTGTCTGAAAATAAAATATTAGAGTGGAATGTGTGTCCAGATATGTAGCTATGCTTAGGCTTTCCCCATGCCTGGTTACACAGCAAGAGTTAAATGCTGGAGCTATGTAGCTGTGGGCCAGTAAGAATGGTCTTATGGAGTAATTAGTGAAGTCCTACATGTGGACACAGTTGGGACCTCACGCTATAGGAAGCGAAGTCGAATATCTATCCCAAGCTCTCTAATATATATGCAAAATGCACTAATTGCTGAATTTTACATGCTTCTTAGAGAATTAGGCAAAGCTATGGAACCCATATATACTTTTTTGTTTGTTTGTTTGTTTGTTTGTTTGTTTCCTGGGAGTGAACTTGGAACCGTGCACTTGCCAGGCAAGCACTTATGTCACTGAGCTATCTGCCTGACCCCCCTTTTCTGTATATTTTATCCTGCTTGATTTAGCAGCAACCTCAGGCAAGAATAACTTTCATATGAATCTAAGCCCATTCCTGTTAACTTTTATATTAAGGTCTGATCTTTTATACTTTGCCTGAGTCCATGACACAAAACATGACAACAGAACTAAGCTAATTGGCCCTCAACTCAATAGAATCCATGACCATGATCAGAAACTAAACTGCCCCATGCAAAGGGAATGAATGTGTTCAAAAGCACGCAATTACTAAGATAAAGAGGACAGGAGGAGAGGGAGGAAGAGATGTATCTATGTATACAAGGAGGATGGTTTGGACAACTGCACTGTGGATTTCTGCTGGTCTTTAGACAGGAATAGTTAATGCTTACTTTGTTTCATCTCCTTTTTTCATCATTTTTTTTCTTTTCTCTCTCCTTAATTTCTTAAATTTTTTTCTTTCTTTTTCCAGTTTTGCAAACATATATCTGGTAATCTGAACAATTAATTTGAAGACAATACTATGCCATACAACAAATACTGTCAAATTCATATTATTTTGTTTGGTAAAATTTGTATCATTTCTAATTGTTTTTCTTATTACTATTTTGTATTCTCTTTAAAAAAAAAAATAACCATCCTCTTTTTGGAGGACTGTCGTTGGTGACCACAGGACTGTGACTGCCATCCTAGGAATGTCCTTCACCATGTTAGTTTCTTCGGCTCCCCTTACACAGGACTTCGACCCCACAATACAATTTAACATTAAAGATTTAATAATCTTTTGATAAAAATTGCCAGATAGGCATACTGGGGTTTGATAAAATGAAAGGGAGAGCTGCTGACTTCCCTCTTTCTGTTCAAGCCAGTGATGACTTGCGACTTGTCCCCCACTTTCTCACGCCACACAGTGGCTCAGCAGCCGCTTTCTACAGTCTGATTTTATTGGTATATTCCTGGTATCTGTGATGATCACATTTGTCACAGGGAACGTGAACCTGTATGTGGTAGAGCTTGCTTCCCCCTTCCCCTGTCCTCCCTTCCACCCCTCCTCCCCTCCCCATTTAAGAAGTTTTGATCTCATGTTTCCCTTCTTTTTTATTTTTTGTTGACTGTTTTTACTTTTCCCTCCTTTCTTTTTCCCTCCTTTCCTTTTCCCCTCTGCTCTCCCTTGTTTCCCTCCCGATACAAATATTTTCTTCCTATTTCACAATACTATCTATGTTTTGGTTCTTATTTACACTTTTGGTTTTTCACAGCACAGACAATAGCTTCTTTTAAGAGTGTCCTTTTATTTAGAAGTAATTTGCTATGTAGGAACATAATTGTTATGCTTTTCCTACAGCTAAAAGTTAGCAAATGTCTTAGTATGTCAATATAAACTTGAAAACTAATTATTTTAATCTTCATTGATTTATATAGTTGTTACAGGTTCTTGCTATGCAGCTCAGACTCACAGTGATCCTCCTGCCTCAGCTTCCCCCATGCTGGGATTATAGGGTTTCGGTGGCCACCGTGGTGGGCACAGCATGTGATACAAGGACCCAGGTCCTTGTGCTTGCCAGGCAGGTACTTAGACCGCCAACCTATTCCCTAGCCCTGAAAACTAATTATTTTAGAAGATACTAGTGGACTCAGTGCAGTTATTATTTTGAAAGAGAAATGTGGATTGATCAAAATATAGAGTGAGTGGTTAAATTTTATAAAAATACATGACTTACTGCTATTAAGACCTCTTAAAAGATTCCTCATCACTTCAAATACAGCTATCTCATCATTCTTTCCACTTTCAGAAGAAGTTCTGGAAGTCTTCCTTCAGGAGGGCCTTTATAAGATGTTATCAAAACTGCAGTAATGCTGCTGAGCTCCATCCAGCAGCAAGGCAGGCTCCTGAGAGAACTCTGGTGTGCCCACAGTCACTTTCCTCGATGAGGAACCACGCAGTTCTGGCTCCTCCCCAATTCCAAAGTAACCATGAGAGCTAAACATTTTGAATCAATTGAGAATATTGATGCATTTATGACAGCCCAACTATAGACAACTAAAGAATACTTACGTGACTTCTTCCATACTCTCTACTGTACTGGCTTGAGACCAGGGGAAAGGACTTTAAAACGGTATTAACAAAACTTTTAAAAACTAAAATTTTGAGCTAAGAAACATTCTTTTAATGTGTTTTTTTGTTGTTGTTGTTTTGGGTTTTTGTTTGTTTGTTTTAAAGGGTGTTTTTGGGCCGGGGAGATGGCTCAGTAGAATAAGTGCTTCCCTGGCAAGCGCAAGAATCTGAGTTCAATCCCCAGTTCCGCAAAAAAGAAAAAAAACTTTTAAAAAGTGTGTTTTATTTATCTTTTACTCTTTAGAGTCTCCTTTTTCCTTCCTTACTCCTTCTGTAACTTTGCAATTATTTATTTATGCATTCACCTGTTCATTCTGCAAATGAATTTTAAGTGGTTAATAGATGTGAAGCACGTCAGTTCCTGGTAATATAAGATGACAAAAATGCAACCCCAATGTTTGAGAAATTAAATCTAGTAAAGTAAGATCCAATAGTCAGTATATCATTCAAATATCTTTTAATAAGATCTAGAGTAAGCTTTATCCAGAACTCTTGCTGAAGAGTTGGAAGCTACCAAAGAACACTTTCTAAAAGAAGCAATGTTGAAGTCACATTTTATTTTATTTTTTCCCATAATTTTATTGATAAACAAATAGCAATGAAACAGTTTCAAAT
>NDGN011459033.1:0-16909 GCA_002564285.1 Tympanoctomys barrerae | reverse complement strand
ATCTGTGAGTGTGTTCCTTAGCATTGAATCTAAGCCTTTGCCCTTAGTTATATACATATCTCCCAGCCTTTTAAAATTTTTCATTCATTTTGAGATAGGGTCTTGGTGAGCTGCCCAGGTAGGACTAACCTGTGCTCCTCCTTCCTCAGCCTCCCAAATACTGGGATTAGAAGCATGTGCCACCATTACATAAGTTTGTAATGTGAGTAACACAATGATTTATTTGCAATAGCTATTTGTTTGTTTGGAGCATTTGTGTATTGTTTCACTGTTATTAATTTATTTATTTTTATTTTTATTTTTTGGCGGAACCAGGGACTGAACTCAGGTCCTTGTGTTTGCCAGGCAAGTGCCCATTCTACTGAGCCATCACCCCAGCCCCTGAAAAGTTTTTTTTTTCTGTATTTATTTAGGGAAGGGTCTACAGGATGTTTAGAGTCTCACTACTAGATCGGGCTCTTAGTGATCCACCTGTTTGCAGCCTCCCAAGAGCTATTAATTCCTTGTAAATTTTTATATTTCAAATATCAAATGTTAGATTAAGAACTTTATTATTGATAACTAAATAATTTAGCTTTGTTCACCTTGAAAACTAATACTTTTGAATTCATGCATGGAGGCTTTTTTTCCAATAAGACAAATAGGGATTTTGTCTTTTGACTCAGCATCATTAGTAAATGATACATGCTTAAAACAACAAGAAAAAAAGTACCTAGAGATAAACGTGCTCTTTATTGTGAGCTGAATGAATATCAGAGGAATAAAACATTCTAGTATATTTTTTTCACTAGGAGAAATACTTCTGAGTTGTTAGGAAATCTGTAATTTTGTAATTCCGTAGTATTTCCTGTTGTTCCCTCCCTAACAATGTTGAATGAATCAGTATGTCCTAAGAGTTTTCCCAAAATGCTATACTCAGCATTAATGAGTTCCATCACATTGTTCAGACAAGGGCAATTACTGACTTCCAATTACAGCTTGGGCCCAGGGCTCCTTCACCATCATGGGCGCCTCTGTCTAGAGGCACTCAGGTGCCTGGCCCATCCCCTACACCACTGGATGGGGAGCCAGCACAGAAAGTGCCTGAGACATGGCCACAGCCTCATCCAGAGGACCCCAGGGTAAATCAACTCTAACGAAGGGAAACATTGTCCATGCAAAGTCCTATTTTATGAATGATTCTGTTATATGACTATACACTTTACTCCTATGGTCTAAAGTACTAAATTAATAGCTACCATGGTTTTGTCACTTTATAAATTGTACTTGATGCTGTCATTATTGCTAATTACACTACTGTAGCTAGGATGTCACATCTGTTGTAATCAATTATCCTCACCCATGTAACTGTATTGGGAGGGTCTGGGATAAAATTATACCACACCTGATACTAAAAGACTGGGGTAAAGCTGAACAGAAACCAATATCCCACTCTCAGTTAATTCAGAGGGTAGGATATTGGGACAGACACTAGCTGAGAATCTCCTACACACAGAATGTGTCTCCGAAAAACAGACTTTTCCTGGAGAGGCCTTGGTACTAGTGATGAACTACCTACTATCAAAATTCACAGTTAAAGGATCATCACAGAAAACAAGATAATTTCTTTAAAATAAGAAATGTAAAAATGAAGGCGCAAAATGCAATCTCAGATCTGCAGCCCACCCAGAATAAGTCCAAGAGACATCAACTTAGAAGAAACTGAAGGTCACACACCTGAAATTTCTGAAATGAGAGCAATTGGAGTAAAAAAAAAAATCCATCAGGCTACAGAGGAAATCAGATCAGAAATAATCTCTGAGGTACAAAAAGAAATGACAAACATAATGAAAGAATTGCTCGGCATCTCTAAAGGAAATGTAGATAAAGATAGAGATGGACAGGAAAATGATGGAAACCTCTCATGAACAATATAAGAAAGAATTGCAATGCGTGAAACATAGTCAAAGAGATGGCTGGGACATGAAAAGTTTCATTAGAATCTGGCGAAACTGAGCAAAACTGAAGGTAGACTTTCAGACCTTGAAGACAGGATTACAGATAGCACTATGAAAGGAATGATCTCTTAAAAATCACAAGGAACCAGGAAACAATTCAACAGCTTCAAGACCCAGCAATGCAAACAAGATGGATAGGTGTCACCAAAAGCCACAAGTCAACACAAATAACTAAAAACACTGTTTGCAGGAGTAATAGAAGAAAATGAACCAAGCATAGGAAAAGAATCTGACATACAGAGAAGTGAGGCATACAGGTCTCCAGTTTGCCATAACCAAAATCAATCTATACCTAGACACATAATAATCAAGATCCCAGAAAGTCAGCACAAGAACAGGCTATTAAAAGTTTTAGAGAAAAGAAATATATCATCTATAAAGAAAAACCCATCAGCATTACAGCAAACTTTCATTACAAACCATCAATTCAAGAAGAGCTTCGAGTTGAATATTTCAAATCCTGAATGAAAACATCCAACCCAAATTGATGCACCCTACAAAACCAACTTTCAAAGTTAATGGAGAAATACCATACTTCCATGAAAAAAAAAACAACTGAAGAAATTCATGACACCAAGCCAACTCTAAAATACAGCTTTATTTAAAAGTAAAAAGGAAGGCCCAGCCCGGTAACTCAGTGGACTAAAGCACCTGCTGAGGCAGACACAATGACCAGGGTTCAAACCCTGGTGTGCCGTGCCAGCCCTGCCCCTGAGGCATGCTGAGATGGCAGTTGAGACTGGGTGTGGTGGCTAGCGCTTGGGAGGCTAAAAACAGGAGAATCATTATGAGTCCAATCTACATAGTGAGACCCAGTAGTCCCTATAGGCCTTCTAGCCCCTGTAGTCTCTGTCCTAAATTTAAAAAAAAAAAAGTGAAAAGGAAGAAAGTAAGAATGAGGAATGTAACTGATAGTCCAACCTACTTTCTCTTCCTCTAAGTTAATAACTTAAAAGTCTGTGATATGAGGCTCCTGGAAATTTGTATGGTTTTGAGCATCACTTATTTATTCATACAAAACAGTACTGAAACCTCCGTGCAAAGCACTAATGAAAAGAATACTAGTGAAAGAAGCTTACAAAGATTCTGGAGATGGTGCAACTTTCGGTCAAGCCATTACAGTGACGTAGAGAGAGGAAGCAGAAAATTAAAATAAGCATGAACATAAGTAATTTAGAATTTGAAATAATAAGTTTTGAGTTTGACCAGTACAAGGAGAAATAGAGCAGGTTGTAGTGGACTGCACAGAACCATGAATCCTGTGAACGTCATGTTTCAGATTCATGGAATGCCTGAGTGCATGCACATAGAGTGAGCAAATTAATTCCACTTTCTGTGTTCTTAGCATCACTTGTAGGAATATAGCTTATCATATCAGTGTGTATTAAGCTGCCCAAGTTTTGCATTTTTGACATTTTGGGCTGGATAATTCTTCATTGTGCTGTGTTGGGGAATCCTATGTGTGATGTGCTATCTCGCAGCGTCTTTTACCTCTAGCTTCTAAATGCTAGTGGCACTCCAGTCCCCTACAGTGTGACAATCAAAAAAAAATCTGTGGACAGAGATAAACGCACCTTAGGTGGCAAAAGCCCCTCTAGTTGAAAGCCACTAGTGAATATAAATTGGAGTTCTCAGAATCTGAGTCTAGAGAGGAATGTCACCTTCCTTAAGGTGCACACAACCCTTAAGGCCCTCATATTTGTACCACCGTGAGAAACCCCAGGGCCAAAGGAGCAGCGGTTCCGCTCTTCCCGCATGTATGGCGTTCTCCCTTCTGTCTTTCTTCAGAGAAACCGGAGCTTCTCTGGAAAGAAGTGACGTAAGCATGCCGGTCCGCCAGTCAGTTCCCTTTCTCTGCTGTCTGCACGTCAGCTCTCAGGGGCGGTGCCTTCCTGGCTGGTCCTCTCCTACCCTGACGCAGACGCCATCATGACATCAGCCTTCGTGCAGCTGCTGTCATACATCATCATACAATTCACACTGCAAGAGCCCTTGGCCTGGGGCTGTGGAGCACTTACCAAGTGAGGCCCTGAGTTCAGTCCCTAGATCTGGACACACACACACACACACACACACACACACACACACACACCAATAAATAATATTGAATCTCTTAAAACGACTTTTGAATTTCCTGTCCTATAACGTTGGGCTGCCCAAGGTCAAGCCATAGTAGTTACTGTCCCCCATTATACTTGGTTGACCTCGCACCCTCTCCTGGTTAATCTGCTTATTTCACTGGAAATACTGCTCCCAACTCTGTAGTCTTCCTAAAGCCATCTGTTCTTATGGCTAGTTGAGCTCTTCACTCTGATGAAAACTTTTCTTCTCACTCACTCAAAATGTTGCTGCCTAGCACAATTCCTAGTAGCTAACTCTCAGAAGCAGTCTCTACGTCCCTCAACAAATGGACATTAAATGTGATAAATCAGACACACAAGTTTAAATATTACATGGCCTCTCTTACATGAGAAACCCCAAGTATAAAGAGCAAAATAGAAAGTAGATAATAGTAAGTAGGGGAAAGGGGTCAAAGGATGGGAGGAAGGGGGAGGTCAGGGACAGGGGGTGAAAAAAGGAATGGAGATGTATCCCTGTACCAACCCCCCACAGGGAATGTAAACATTACGCACTGCAAGCATGTACTAATAAAAGAAAGTTCAGGAGCAGGGGAAATAGCTCAGAGGCATAAGCACCTACCTGGCAAGCACAAAGACCTAAATTCAGTCCCTGGTCCTGCATGCTGAGGTCTCAGCCCCCAGATTCCCAGATGCCCACCGTGTGGCCCCAGAACCAGGGATGGAGGGGCACGCCTGTAATCCCAGCACTCGGGGAGGATGAGACAGGAGGATCTTTTCAAATTCCATACCAGCCTGGGGGCTACAAAAGTGAGCACAAGGCCAGACCAAACTGCAGAGCAAGAGTCTTGTCTCAAAAAAAAAAAAAAAAAAAAAATTCAATCTATCCAAGAATAAAGTTATTCCATACTCTGTATTTTTCAGCTATATTTTCAGGTTTTCCTATATAGCTTTTCCATTTAAGTTGCTTTTTTTTGACATTTACATTATTATTTGTAAATTTGTGAGAACTACTGGTCTGTACATTAATTTTATATCTATTTTTTGAAGAATATGAGTTTTTAATTTTTTACCTAAACTATCACTATACCTATATATAGATGTCTTTCTTTGCAATTCTGATTCCATTCACTGTACTGCCTGATTTTGTTCTTTCCAAGACAAATATAAATAAAATAGAGGTAGTAGGTAAAAAAAAAAAAAAAAAGTTGCTGCCTTTTTAAATAGGTACTGATCATAAGTCAGTGCCTTTTTCTATCTTATATTTATTAAATATAAATGCTTTATTTCATTTAAATCCCCAGAATACACTCTAAGAGAGATGAGAGTTATGTTTCTATTTATGCGTAAGTCTCAGGGCACTAAACAGAGGAAAGTGATAATTCACTGCCCGAGTTCCTTGCTTAGGACTGCAGAAAGCGCAGTGGGTGCTTCAGGTAAAGGGTGACATTCGGTAGGCTCAGCCCATTCACACACGGGTGTTACACTAAAAAATCACAGGTAGTAAAGTTTCCAAGTAAAATAATGTGATCTTCAAGTGTGAGAAATTAAGAAGTAATTTTGTTGGTTCCTAGGAGTAGACCCATGTAGCTCGTGATAGGAAGATGTCCTTAGATAAACCTTGAAGGATGGAGCAGAGTTCTTCCTGGAATTTGTGGTAAAGACCATGGGCTTCTTACATCTAGGAGTTCCTGGGTCTGGATTTCTTTACGAATCTGGTTAAAGGGTAAAAGGAGTCCCACGGGACAGCGTGGACCTTTGGCTCTGGGCCGTATGTGCAGAAGCAGTGGGGAACCCTGTGCAGCCTCTGCACAGATATGAGTCCGACTCCTCTTCTAGGCTTCTCCCTGTAGAAGACAAATTGCCAAAGAAGATAATCAGTAAAATCATCCAAGAAACTGAAGGAACACGAGGGGTGTCAGACCAAGTATGTGTTCACAATAAAGTGTTGCAAAGCAGGTGAGGACAGAAGAAACCTAATGATGTCACGCTGTCATCAGGAAGGGCTGATAAACAAAGACAGAACCGGGAATATTAGCACACTCTGAAAGAAACTTGAAGAATGTTTTAAATGGTGAAAAATGTAAAAGAACATTGCTCACAAGAAGAGAAAGGAAAGGACCGGCCAAATAGCTCAGCGGATTAAAGCACCTGCAAGCAGGCTCATGTGCACAGGGTTCGATCCCCAGGCCTGCCTTGCTGGACCTGCTCCCAGGGTGCACTGAGATGACAACTGAGACTGGGCATGGTGGTGCACGCCTGTAATCCCAGCTCTTGGGAAGCTGTAAACAGGTAGATCATTATGAGTCCAATCTAGTATTGAGACCCTGAACACCCTGTAGACCCTTCCCTAAAAAATACAAAAATAAATAAATAAACAAACAAACAAGAAGAGAAAGATATTTTGAGAAAAAAAGGAAAAGGATACTTTACAAAAACCCTAAATATAAATTCCAGAAAATAAAGTAATTGAAATTAAAAGCTCAATAGGATGTTAAACCATATACAACTGAGAATATTAACATACACAAAGGTAGAGCTGGGCTAATTAGCAGAATGCATATTCATGAGATGAGAAAATTATGGTGAAAGGAAGAAGTTACTATATATGTCTAGCAGGAGTTCAAAGAGAAAATCAAGAAAACGAGGCAGATGTATGACTTGCAGAATATTTTATGAAACATTTTCAGGACTGAAAAGATACTAACTTCTAAAAATAATGTAAAGCCTTAAAAAGAATAGTGAGACCCATGTTCATTATGCTGTAGAACATCAAAGTAGTATTTTAAAGTATTTACACAGAGAGAAACATGCGCAAAGAAAAAAACTGACATCCTTCCGGAGTGCAACTCATCAGCAAAATGAGATGAAGAGGATAAAGAATAATGTTTTCAAGCATTGACAAGGAAGCATCAATTTTTACTTTAATAACATTGAATTGTGCATCCTACATGCTCTAGGAAACTCATGAACTAACTTGCATCAATGAACTCAGCTTTCATTACGGTTTTCTTTTTTTGCTTTATTTATTCTCCTTATACACCTGTTCTCCTTAGATTTAGGGTCGCTAGTCATCTTCCTTTATGGGATGCACTGAACCATCATCACCTTCCGAAACATTCAGGAATTGCGCCATTTTCACACAGTGATAACTAGATCTTATGCCTCCAGCATTTCCTTAAAATTGTCAGTTCTTAGATCTTACCCCTATCTTCTTTGTCACTGGCTTTACGAATGGAATGGTAACTTTGAGGGAGCAGCTACATCTATTTATGCTTTTCTCAGGAAACTCCACAGACTGCATAATTTATCAAAAAAAATTAAGTTATTTTCTCACAGCTGTGGAGACTAGAAGATGCAAGGCCAGAGCTCTGACTGTGCTGACTGTGAGGGCTGCTTTCTGCTTTCATGGTGAGCTCTTCTGGCTGAGTCCTTCTGAGAGACAAAGGGTGAAACTCACAGGATGGAGAAGGGGACTCACTCCTTCCACAGGGAAGCCCTTAGCTTAGTAAGATCCCTCAAGAAAGTCACCTTTCAGAGGCCTTACCTTCTACACTGGTGATTAAAATTCAGCGTGTCAGTTTCAAGGGGCATGATCAGATTATAGCAAAGAGGGAAGTTTATGGGCTGGTGAGCTAGCTCAGGGATCTAAAACGCCTGCTTAGGCAAGCTTAGGCAAGCACAGGGACCACGGTTAGATCCCCAGCACCACATGCTGCGCCAGCCCCGCCCCTGGGGGGGACTAAGCTGGCTAAAAAGAAAAGGGAGGGTTAAAAAGCTGTTCTTTTAAAGTGGATAAGGAAACTTAAGTCAGAAACAGTACATTTAAGTTCACAATTGCTTCATCCAACAATTTTAAAGGTGCTGCGTATCTGTCTAGAATATATTTAATTTTGCTCAATTTTGCTCTGTTATACTAAAGGGCAATTACTTTGGTGTTAACATTTTAGTTTTCTGCTTGTCACAGAGTCTGAATTGGCAGTGTTTATCTTTTTAGATTTCATGATAATATTCAGGAACTTGATAGAGCCAGCCAGTCTTTCCAAATTACACATTTGGAGTAAGTGGTTCTCACCTCTGTGATCTAGTTCATTCAAATGGCTATAGTCTTTTATGTCAAGATATTTTTCCCATTTTTTGAAAACTTGAATATGAATGGCTGAAGCAAGTCATAGTAACTCAAAGATATGGAAGTGGTACAAAAAGACTTTTAGGAAGACTACTACTACTACTACTACTTATTATTATTATTATTAAAATAAATAAATGGTGGAAATTAATATAATAAAATGATATCTAAGCCAATTCATAGAAGTAGAAAAAATTGATGCTCAATTTTTATTTGGGCCTGCACCACATCTTTAAAAATAACTATGAAAAATCAATATATAGATACTTTGATGTTGCACTGTAACTATCAGTAAAAATAGTTTTCTTTCAAAGTTATTTGTATTATAAATACTTGAAAGAGATTCTGCAGCCATCTGATCCACATCTGAACATGGTATCAGTTGGGTACTGTCCTAGTTTTGGATTCAATATCTGAGCATTGTAGGATCCACAGCTTAAACGGTATTTATTTCATCTGGCTCTGAAGGCTGAAAGTCTACTGTCAGGGTGTCAGCGAGGTTGGATTGTTTGTGAAGGTCCTTGTCTCGGTTATGTCCCCTTGCAGCCTTTCCTTGTTACAAAGAGGCAAACAGAGAGAGACCTGTTCTTCTTGACCAGCAGGGACATTAGTTCTCTCCCTGGGGCTTCACTCTGTGACACCGTCTGAACCTTATGGCCTCCAGAAAGCCCTCCAAACACCATCACGTCATGGTTAGCTTTCAATCTGACTCTTTCGGAGGAGGACACAGGCTCTCACTCTGCAGAAGTGACCTTTCCTTGCACACTATTTCATTTTAAAAAGCTTAGGTTTAACATTAAAAATTTTTATTTAGAATAGAAAGCACAATTGGATTGCTGTAGGTGTGTAAGGCACCCAAACAATAAATTTCACTTGTCATTTATACCATTCTATAAAACTTTGATTTGCAAGGAACACTAACCAAAAATTTTTCTGGATTATTATAAAAGTAGGGCCTCAGAAATTTCAGAAAAATTAACATATTTTTCTAATATAATATTATTACATTTATAATATTGACCACTATATTTGGCATTTATAAAAGACTATAGCAACTATGATAAAATGTTACCCTTCCCTAATCTGTTCCTTGTTGGTCGAAGGTGAAATTGTTACACATTCAAACTTAGAGCTGCTAAAGGGTTTTCTAGTACAATGATGAATCCTCCAGTTCCATTTCTCATTTGCTTTGACTGTGGGCTTTCTGGCTTCTGCTTCCACGTGTCCTTTCACTCTTCTGATGATGCTGCTGACCAAATGGAGCAAGCCATCACGTTCGGCTTTCCAGTAGGATGACTGCACCTCTTTGGCTAATGGAGGCCTTTGCCAGCCATCTGCAGATGGAAATTGGCTTGTAACAGACTCATAGCTTTTATGTAATTGTTAAAATCTATTTTGCAATAAATAATGCTGTTTGTTCTCAAATTTCATTATAAAAAAGCTGCCTGTAGTTTTTTTTTTTTTTAAATGTCAGTGATGTAAAAGGGAATCAGCAAATAAATTTTATGGCCCAAAAATGTTAGGGTTTTTTGTGGTGTTTTGTTTTGTCTTTTTGAGACAAGTTCTCACTATGCTATTCAGGCTGGCTTTGAGCTCTTTGTAACCCAGGCTGGTCTTGAGCTCTTAATGATCTTCCTGCCTCAGCCTCCAGAGTACTGGCATGACAGGTGTGCTCTATCATACCTGGCATCCTTTGTTTTGTAATCTTTACAAAAGCATGTTAAGTCTAACTTTTAGTCATACATGTGGTATAGATGATAAATTATCTTTGCTTTGAAAACATTTATTAGAAATTCCAAGCATGATAAAATTTGAAAAAATTTATAACCATGTAGGATTAATTGTTCTGTCTACAAAATGGAATGGCCTACATGTAGATTCCTCTGGAAACCTACCATATAATACCTAATAATACCAATCTGCTAAAATGAGTATTTGTGTTTGCTTTATTTTAAAATATGCTACGAAGTATGGCAAGTAGAATCACATTAAATAAAATGAACAAAGAATGGTAAGCTATTTGATAGTTCTGAATAACCATATGAATAATTTAAACTACTCATACTTCAAGAGAATGAGAATTATACAAATAACAGAATCATGTTTCCTGTTCGCTCATCTGTTTTCATGAAATGATTTTATAATTCTATCTTGAAAATAATGTTTTTTCCCTCTAAGGAATACAGGCTTGTAAATAAGAAGGAAAAAGCAATGATCTCCTCTTGAATTCATTCAGCTTTGCTGAGTAGTTTACACTAAATAACTTTTGGGAACTACAATCACTAAGAAAGTACAAAATTGAAGATAGAAGTGAAAGAAAATTACAGTATTATATACTGCACTCGAATAGGCAGTCATAGTACGGATTGATTACAATCACGTTGTTTTCTGTAACACAAACTTGCATTTTCCTTGTGGAAGTTTCTAGTGTTTTATATAATGAGGTAAACACAGGATATGATTTTTTTGCCAATGCAAGCAGAGTAGCACCTTGCTGGTATTGTCTCCAACAGTGGAAAGATTCCTTCTGTATAGAAAGAGCTTTCAGGGTGGGGCAGAGCTTAGGGCTATCACTGCAGCGACCTCTGCACCTGCAAAAACACCTCCAGTAGTTATTTGCCCTTGCTGCCTATTTTACTAATAGACACAGGTCTAGGCCATGCTATCATTGTATAACTGATTGAAAAATGTCATCTAATAAAACATAAAACAAATATCTTCTCCTTTGATTTGCCCATATCAGTGCATCAGCCGTACCTTATTCACCACAGGCCTGGCGACATACTATCGTCCACTGACTGTGAATTGAATCAACTTGTGTTTGCTTAGTAGTGGATTATGACTACGGTCAGGGCATTTCCTTGAGCTAACAAATTGTTACCATTGAGCTCACAAATAATACACTCCCTGTGTAACTGTAAACATGCATTTAATGTTAGTGTTAGTTTCCTTGTTCTGAAAATGTCAATAATACAACAACCTAATTTATGGGTATGTGGAGATTGGATACATAAAATACATACTACATAATAAGTACTCAGTAAATGTTTCACATGAAACTGCTCATTAGAAATTTTATTGGACCACAAAACAATACATTTCTTCATAAAAAGGTTGTATCTTTATCTCTTTGACTGTACGAGATCCTGTCATTACTGGCATAGTATGAATGCTAGACATTTTATAAATCAGTTAGCTAGTGTTTCTTAACACCTTTATAGCTATAATTCTGAATCTTTTTCCTTTCAAAAAATATATGTGAAATATTTTACAATGTATATTGTATAATATAATCATTCTTAACTCAGGACTGCAAACATTTTGCACACAATACATGCCTGTGAAGTAGAGCATCATTCAAGCGTTCTACTGTTCCTGAAATCTTGAGTGATCATCCTGACAACTAATTTTGCAAGGATTAAATTCAAACAATTCAATCACAAGAGTACATGTTGTTTGAAGCATCACATTACAAAACAATGCTCATGAAAGTGAACAAATTCAAGGGCCTCAACCAACTACCACCAGTGTAAACCCAAGCCCACATGGTACCTGAGCACTCTACCCAGCAATCAGCATGGGCTAGGGGAATGTTTTCTTTCCAAATAAATGGGGGGAGGGGAAATGAGTGGCCATTTGATACATGAAAAGTTGTTCTCCTTACTTGGATTTGTTTCCATAAGCTTGATTTGTTTAGGTGCCATCTTACTAAACCACAAAATCATGTTGTTAAAATGGCTCAGCTACTCTTCTCTCATTGCTGGGACAAATATCCAACACCGAAAATGAAGGAAGGAAAGTTTTATTTAGCTCGTAGTTACTGGAGGCTTCAGTCCATACTCTCTGGCTCCAAGGCAGAGCGGCACGTGGCAGAGGGCAACCTTCCATGGAAGCGGCAAAGAGCAAGAGCAACAAAGGCAACAGAAAGCAAGTCTGTCTCCCTTGTGTTGCTTTTAGGCTATCGCCCCAGGCTGGGTACAATACTCACAGCCATAATCCCAGCAGCACTCACACCCATAATCCCAGTGAATCATGAGTTAATCGCACACTCCAGAAGTTTGCCCTATGATTGCATGAGACTTTGGGGGAACAACTAGACACAAACCATAATACTCAGTAACTACTCTGACTTCACACAGACCTCCCTCCTGCGCACAGCCTGAGCTCAGTCCTGGTGGCCCTTGCAAGCGCGCATCATCTCCTATTACTCTTCTATTCCCGACCTCCCAACCCATCCTGCTACCTCAGGGCAAAGATGCTGACCCCACCCTGCTGCCTGAGGGAGGCGCTGTTCTCCCAGCGCGCAGCCTCCCCTTGGCTGTCTGCCCTTCCCCTTGGGCACCTTGCCCCAAGCACCTGCAGAACCCTGGGGCCCCAGTAATCTCAGGAGGACTCTGGAGGACTCTGCTGAGTACCTCGGAAACTGGGGAAAATCACTGCCTCCTCCTTCCCACTCTCCCTTTCTGATTGTATTTCTAACACAGCACGTATCATTGTCTGATACTTTATTTTACTTTTACTTGTTGCCTGCCACTCTTCCACTAAAATTTTAGCTCCGTTGAGACAAAAATTTTTGTCAGTGTGTCTCATTCCTAGATATGCTTGCTGATGCATTATATGTACTCAATAAAGGCAGAATAACTTATTTTATCAAGCAATAAGAAAAACCAAGAAATTAAGCTTAATTTTTCTGAATGAAGACATGTAATTTTCAGTGTACAAACCCTCTACGACTTTTATCAGGCTACTTCTATTTTATAATTTTTATGATTCGGGAAAGAATATTTTTGTAATTTGAATTTCTGATTAATCATAGCTGGTACATAAAAATAACTTGTTTCTATATATATTTGAAGCTAATATTGTCAACAAATTTACTCATTAATGAAGTCTGTTAACTTTTTAGTGGATTCCATTAGATGTTTTACATAAATGATTAGTTACCTATTAATAAAGGCAGTTTAATTTCTTTTTCTTTTTCAGTTTGAGCGTTTTGCATTTTTTCAGTGACCAGTGATGTTGAACATCTTTTCATATATTTATTTGCCTTCTGTATTTCTTCATTTGAAAATTGTGCATTCACTTTTTTGGATTGGATCTTTGAATTTTTGAGGACTGATTTTTTTTTTAATTTCTTATATGTTCTAGATAGAAGTTCTTTGAGGGACAGTTGTCTAATTTTTTCCCCAATTTGTGGATTTTCTTTTCAAAACTACTCACTTCTGATGATGATTACTTTTGATGAAAAAAAAAAAAAAACCTTTTAATAATACGAGATACCAGTTCTTGATTCTTTCATGTTTCCCATTCAGTTTGGTTTCTGTTCGTAAGCTCTCTGCTTGCCCTTATGTCTTCAAGATTTCTACCTACTTTCTCCTCCAGTAGATGTAGTACTTCCTTTTAATATTTAGATCTTTGATCTATTTTGACTTTTGTTTAGTGCATGGCAATAGACATAGGCATAGTTTCAGTCTTTGGCATATGGAAGGTCGGTTTTTCCACTGCCATTTTTTAAAGAGGCTATCTTTCTCCCGGTCAGCATGTTTGGCCCCACTGTCAAAGATTAGGTGGCTGAGTGTGTTTGTACTTGTGTCTGCATTTTCTAATCTCTTCCATTGATTCACAGGTCTGGTTTCTTGCCAGAACATGCTGGTTTTATCACAGCATGTTTTGTAGCATAATTTCACATCAGGGATTGTGATCCTTCCTGCCTTGCCTTTGTTTTCCAGAATTGTTTTTGATATTCTAGATCTTTTCTAGTTCCAGATGAATTTTAAGAATTTTCACTAGCTCTGTGATGTATGTGTGAAAGATATTTTGATTGGGATTGTATTAAATCTGTATAACAGTTTAGAAATATTGTTCTTTTCACAATGTTAGTTCTTCCTATTCATGAGCAAGGAATAACTTAGCATTTTCTGAAATCCTATTCAGTCTCTTTCTTCTGATTGTGGTAATTTTCACTATATAGATCTTTTATTTCTCTTACTAGACTGATTCCTAAATATTATTTTTTGAATGCTATTGTGAAAGGTATGTTTTCCGTAATTTCTTTCTCCATGACTTTGCTGTTTGAGTTCAAGAAATGTATTGATTGTTGAGTGATGACCTGTCCAGTTATGCTTCTGAATTTGGTTATTATATCTAGAAGTCTTTTGATGGGGCTTTTGAGGTCCTCTATGTAAAGTATCATGTCTTCTGTGAATTATAAAAATTTCACTTCTTCCTTTCCTATCCCTATTCGTCTTATTTCTCTCCTGTGTAATTACTCTGGCTAATGTCTCCAGAACTATATTGAACAGGAGTGGTGATAGTGGACATCCTTATCTTGTTCTTGATTTCAAAGTGAAGGCTTTCAGTTTTTGTCCATTTAGTATGATGCTGGCTATTGGTTTGTCGTAGATGGACTTTATCAGATTGAGTTATAGACCATCTATTCCAATTTTCTGTAGGTTTTTTAAATTATTATGAATGAGTGTTGACCTTAATCAAAAGCTTTTTCTGCATCTATTATGTGATTTTTGTCTTGGGCTGTGTTGATATGGTATATTGCATTTGCTTATCTTGAATGTTCTCTGTATTTGAGATGAATCCCTCTTGGTCATGTTATGTAATCCTAGTGGTTTGCTGTATTTTGTTTGCTGGTAGTTTACTGAGGATTTTTGCATCTATTTTTGTTAGGGAGATTGGCCTATATTTCTCTTTTTGGCGAGTTCTTTCTCTGGTTTTGGTAGCAAGGTTATACTTGATTCCAAGAATGAGTTTGGGGGAATTGCTTCCCTTTCAATTTCATTGCAGTTTGTGGAGTATTTCTTCCTCAAACTCTTCTCCTTAACTTTCTTCTTTGGATTCTTGTAGAATTCAGCTGTGAATCTGCCAGGACCTGGGCTTTTCTTTGTTGGTTAGTTTTAATTATGTTTTTAATTTCACGGACTAATATTAAGTCATTCAGAATTTTTATATCTTGATTCAGCTTTGGTAATTCCTGTGTTTCTGGGAATCTGTCCATTTCTTTTGTGTTTCTCATCCTATGAGAAGATAGACTTTCAAAGCAGGTATTGATAGTCTTCTGAATAACTAAGGATCTGTAGTGATTTAATGATTTTCATTCCTCATTGAATAAATTTAAGTGCTTTCTTTCTTTTTTCTCTTTCTTTAATAAAATTGACTAGGGGTTTATCAGCTTTATTTATTCTTTCAAAAACCAACACTTCAATTCATCAATTCTTTGTATTGTTCCCCTAATCAGTATTAGTCTCTACTGTGTTCATTTCTGCTCTGATGTTTATAATTTCCTGCCTTCTCTGGGTTTTCGGCTTGACTTGCTCTTCTTTTTCTAGAAGCTTGAGGAGCAGCATTAGGCTATTTCTTTGTGCTTGTTCTGTTTTCCTGATGAGAGAATTCACTGCTAGAAATTTCCCTCTGAAGAGTGCTTTCATTGCATCCTACAGGCTCTGGTATGTTATATATACATGTTTGTGTAATTGTAGATGTTGTTTATTTTCTTTTTTAATTTCATCTGTGGCCCATTGGTTGTTCAGGACGTTATTCAATTTCCATATGTTTATGGATGTTTTTGTAGTTTCTTTTGTCCATCATTTTTCCATTTTACTGCATATGTTCAGATAGTATACATGACAATTTTAGTTCCTTTGCATTTACGTAAGCATGTTCTATGAACTAGTATATGATCTATTTTAGAGATACATCTCTAAAATCTGTGCATCTGAGAAGATTGTGTATTCTGTTGTTGGGTGGAAAACTCTGTAAAGGTCTGCTCAGTTCATTTGTTCACAGTTTTATTAGAGTTCTGTTATTTACTTGATTTATTTTTAATCATCACTTTGTGACAATGGGGTTAAAGACTCCTGTTATAATTGTGCTATTGCTTATTTGATTTTTCATGTCTATTCATATTTGTCTTTCATAGTTGGGTTCTCCCATATTCAGTGCATATATTTACAATTGCTTTCTCTTCCCCTTGACGTTTTCCCCTAACAAATATGTAGTAATCTTCTTTATCTCCATCGATCATTCTTGAAGTGTTCACATTGTCTGTAAACAGGATAGCTACCACTGCTTTTTCTGGATTCCTGTTTAATAGAGTTTTCTTTGCTTTGCTTTGCTTTTTTTTATTTATGGTACCATGGATTGAACTCAGGATCTTGTGCTTACCAGGCAAGCACTTACTCTACTGACTTATCTCCCTGGCCCTGGAGCATTATTTTCTATCCTCTGATTTGAAATCTATCAACTTTCTTTTGAACTTAAATGTGTTTTGTCTACACAGCTATTGTTGGATTTTGTTTCTTGATCTATCCTGCCAGTCTATTTCCTTTGATTGGTGAATTGAAGCCATTTACATTAATGGTTATAACCAATATTTTTTGGCTTATGTTTGTCATAATTTTTCCACTATTGGTTCCTTACTTTTCCTCTCTGTTCAATTTCTTGCTCTATTTTGTGATTTCTTTCTGTTGTTGATCTTAGAATTGTGCTCAATTTTATTTCTGTCTAGAATATTTTTTAGTATTCTTTATAGAGTTGATTTCATACTTATGAATTTCTTGAGTTATTCTTTGTTACGGAAATATTTTATTTCTCTATTAATTTTGTTTTTTTTAAATGTATCAGGTATTTAATTACGTTCTTAGTAAGAAATTTAGAACACTAATTTATGAGGATAAATTCCATTTGTCAGAGCA
>NDGN011459031.1:0-10643 GCA_002564285.1 Tympanoctomys barrerae | reverse complement strand
AGAAGAAGAAGAAGACGACGACGACGACGACGACGACGACGACGACGACGACGATGACGACGAAGACGAAGACGAAGACGAAGACAACGACGACGACTTCCTGGAGGTGAGAGTGTCTGTGGCTCAGTAATACACCCTTTGCCTACAGTGGTGGTGAACCTATGGCATATGTGCCACAACAGGTACAGTGAGCCCTCTCTACTGGCAGATGAGCCGAGTGGTTCCAGCATCATCCTAGCAGTTGAGCACTGGACATTCAGGTTTACTTGCAATGTTGTCACTTCACAATAAGTGGTTTCGGGGTTACAGGTTAGGCATTTTATCTCTAAAAGGTTCACTATTACTGGCCTAGGACATGCAAAGCTTTGTTTTGAGTGTCAGCAGTGGGAATCAAAAGTTTGTCTTATAAGTGTAAACTAGGAATAAGGTTATATACTTTTAAAAACAATTTACTAAATCTCCAAGAATTAGATTTAGAGTTATAAGTTTCAGAATTACATGTTTTCTCAAGTTTTAAGAGAAGAAAAGGGATGTATTGATCAGCTTTTGTCCCAGGGACAAAATCCTCAACACCTATCTACCCTACACTTTGAGGAGTGGTTTATTTTTTGGCCCATGGTTTCTGAATTTTAAGTCCTGGTCATTGGACTCCAAGAAAGAAATTTTATGCAAATGGGCATACCAGAGGAAAGCTGCATACCTCAGGGCAACCTGGAAGCAGAGAACTAGAGAAGAGCCCAGACAGAAAGTGGCCAGAGACCAGATATGGTCCTCGAGGTCATGCCACCATGAGCCACCCAGACACACCCAGAAATGTGCTTTACTAAGCTCCTAAGTATTTCTCAGGTTAATCAAGTTGGAATGAAACTAACCATTGGGCCGGGGAGATAGCTCAGCTGCATAAGTGCCTGTCTGGCAAGCGCAATATGCTGAGTTTGATCCCTGGTGTAAGACTAACCATCAAAAGTAAGAAAATTTGTAAAAGGGAAAATTTAATTTTTATATTTATCCTTATGTAACCAACACCCTCCCACTAAAAACTGTAGCTCAGTGAACTAAAGCACTTACTTAGGCAGGCACAGGGACAGGGTTCAATTTCTGGCATACCCTGCCTGCCCTGCTCCCAGGGCATGCTGAAATGGCGTTTGAGATTGGGCATGGTGGCATGCTCCTGCAATCCCAGCACTTGGGAGGCTGAAAACAGGAGAATCACTGAGTACGATCTATATAGTGAGACCCTGTAGACCCTATACCAAATACCAAAAACAAAACAAAACAGAAATACTGCATCCACATGAGGGGATGGGCTGGGAATCTAGTGACACACACTGTTCCTGCCTGACAGGTGCAGGTCCTGAGTTTGATTCCCAGTACCAAAAACAAAACCAAATGTTATCCTAGTGCTGACAAAGATAGCAGTATACCCCTATGGGGGATCCAACGGCCCATTTGTTACAATATCCAAAATACTCAGTTTCCAGTAATAACAAGAAATTATAGTAAAGAAAAAAGAGTGAAGTGTGACCATACACAAGAAAAAAATAAGGCATAGAAATCTCTTCTGAGGGCTTAGGTGTTGCACATTATTTCCCTAAGCCCTAAAGAAATCTATGTTTAAGAAAATAAAGTTTCCTTCATTATTTGGAGGTGCTACGTTTATTATACTACATTTTTTAAAACTCTTAAAACGTTGGGGGTGGCAGCATAAGCCTATAATCCCAGCACTATTTGGGAGGAGGCTGAGTCAGGAGGATCTTTGTGAGTTCGAGACCAGCCTAGGCTACAAAATGAGCTCAAGGCCAGTTTGAACTGCAGTTACCCTGTCTCAAAAAGCGTTCTCTCTCTCCCTTTCTCTTTCTCTCTCTCCTCTCTGTCTCTCTCTCTGTCTCTCTTTCTCTGTTACACACACACACACACACACACACACACACACACATTTACATCCAGAAAGCCCTTATGAAAGTATTTTGAATAGAGCATATGCCATCTAATCTTGTCAATTTGACTGGATGAAGAAACTTCTGGAGAGGTGATCTGATCATGGGAGAGCTATATTCACCAGTGGACTAAGCCACCGATGATGTTCACAGCTAAATACACCATTAGAATGTGGGGCCTGGTTGGAGGAGGTGGATCACTGAGGATGTTCCTTGGGAGGACATTTATCTCTGGTGTTCTTTCTCTATGTTGCACTTCACAGCTGACATGACATGGGCAGCTTTGTTCCACATCACCCAACCATGGACAGAACCCTGTAATAGCCAAATAAACCACTAAGATTATCAGGTATTTTGTCCTACCAACAGAAAGCTGACCAATATCAAGCAATATGAGATATTTATAAGGCCTTTCTTGGTTTAAAACTGACATTAATTTAGGTGTTCTTATTCCAGATGAAGTCAAGAATACTTTTCTAAAGTACACAACTCACTAACAATGAGAAAAATGTATGAAAAAGTTGAGATTTTTAAATGAAATTGTGTTAAAGAGTAATCTTCCTTGGAAAGGCTTTATTCAACTACCTTTATCACATTAACACGGAAGAAGGAACATATGACATTTATATTCTTTTGGGTCGTGCCTATTTCCTACCCCTTGTCTGTAACTAGGGATTTTGTCCTCACACCTGTTTTGTTCCTGACAGATTCACTGAGGACGTCAGATCATGGGTCTGTCTGTATGAACGGATTTGTCAGTTAAAACAGGACTTGCACCCTAGAGCCGCGTATCTAAATAGCACCCCAGGCGCTTCCACAACTTCCCGGTATCCACAACCTTGCTAACAGCGGATCTCGTCAAATCGGACCTGCGCCCTGGGCACCAATCCAGACAGTGGGGCGCGGGGCCTCACGGGAAAGTAAATTGTGCGCTGGTGGCCAGTCCCGCGCGGGTTCTGCGCATGCCTCATGCAGCGGCCGCCCTCGCTTTCCCTTGTTTTTCGCGGGCCTCAGATGGGAGGCAGTCCGGGGCTATCCAGCTGCGGTTCTTACGGGACCCGCAACACGACCCGTGATCGACGGGTGAGTTCCAAAGAGTGAGGTGAGGGGCCAGCGCCCCCAAATGGGGAGGAGCCCGTGGCGCCCAGGACCGCGGCGCCTTTGTCAGGATGCGAGGCGGCTCAGCACAGGTCCAGCCCAGCACCTCGCTCACTGCGCTCTTCTCTCCCGGCAGTTTGATGGGCCCGCGGGTGGGGCAAGTGTGCGCATGCGCCGTCGTGTCCTCCCGCCAGGGAGGTGCCGCGAGGGACCGAGGGAATGTGCGGGCGTGCACCTTCTTGAGCCCGGTACCCGGGTGGGTCGGTGTTTGTGGGAGTCGCGTGCGCTACGGGCTTCCCGCCATGGCCTGGAGGCCCGGGCCCCCTGTCTAGACCTCCCAGCCCTTTATTGCTCCAGCGCTTATCAGGTAGCTTGAAGAATTATCTGCTCTTTTTTGGTAGAAAATATTAATTTTGAAGCCCATCGATCTCTTCAAGATCTCAGTTTGTTAGTGGTGCAGACTTAATGTCCGATCTCTTGACTCCCAAGCTCATAACATCTCCTTTTTTACATGTGTCAAAGGGTGTTATTTATGAAACACACTTTTTAGAAACAAAACATTTAAAGATACTAAAATTATGTTTTCTTCAAAGAATACTTTTGGCGGCTTTTGGTGCATTCACTAACAACTAAGTAATATTAGTGACAAAATTGATCTTTAAACTAAATATTTTAAAAAGCTGTTTTAATGAAGTAACGTTCTTCATTAGGAACACTGTTAACTTGTTCCTTCATTAGACAGTGTTGTTAATTTGAATGAACAATTTTTTTTATATGTATGTATTTGTGAGCATCAAGGGAGAGTGAAGCTTAAAATCATGAGGAGGCGCATATTCACATTTATTTAGTGTAAAAATTTTGTGCTCAAGAGCTATATGATTATATTACAGCAGTATCGGTGTTTTTTTGTTTTGTTTTACTATTTCCCCTGATCATCCTAAAGTGTGAAAAGGACAGGGACATTTCTTCCACAGAGAGCATTTCATTTAGGGTGTGTATGTGTCTGGTAGGCAGGACAAATCGTTCATCATTGTATCTTTCTGCTTCTAACCCAGTTGTAGATTAAGAATTGCCTACATCTTTTGAAGAATAGCACAAAATGAATAAGGTAAGTTGTTTATTCATTCCCCATGTTATTTGTAAGAGTCAGTATATTAAATGAGAAATTATGTATAGATAAAAATTAAGCTTGACAAAAAATATGAAGATCTTTATATTTTTTTCAATGGGAAGATAATGGATCTTCTGTGGGAAGATCCAGTTGATCTTTTGCTGTATACTGACCGTATGATCTTGGAGTCACTTGTGTGTTGCAGATAAGTCTCTAATATTTCTGGCCACCGTGGGAGAAAGGCATCTACTGTATCTTCCACAGGGAAGAATGAATCTTTTGAAGACAAAAGCTTCCTAGAAGATACCTTTTTTGGTCATAACATAGGTGCACATGTTGACTAACCTTCCAGTGGCAACCCCAAATGAATGAAAGATTACCTTTAATCAGTGGTGGCAGACTTATGGCATGCATGCCACAGAGAGCACATGAGCTAACTTGCACCAGCGGCTAAACACTTTGCAGTGAATAAGTGGGTTTGGAGTTTCAGTTTTGGCACGTGGTCTCTGAAAGTGTTCCCATCACTGCCTTAAAGCTATTCTTTAGTGGTGTTAAAAAGAGAGACATGGTTCAAGTAGTGTCAGTTTTTGGGTCATTTTGTTTGATCTTGGTGTATGATTTACAGCATTGAGAAGATGCATTGACCCACATTTTTGTCTGAATACGTGTATCAAATTAGCAGTTTATCACTTCACAATATACAAGTCTGCAAAGAGTTTTACTCCAGATGCTCTCATCTAGTGCTCATTGCTCATGCAGTGACATGCTGTCCTGAGGGAGTCATTGTAGAGTCCAAAAGGGATGGCTGTGGTTGCATTAAGGTTTTGTTTTGTTTCAAGTTTTCTACATTCCTTTTTTCTTCTATCCAATATCAGTTTCTTTGAGCTAGAAGAGCTGTAGCTTTTCTTGTTGTGTATGTTTATTGTATCATTTTCAGTCTTTGTCTGGAAGATACATTCATTCATTTTAGGATATTTTTTACAGAATTTTGATTTTTCTGGTCTTTTTTTCTTAGCATTATAAAATATTGTTTTGTTTTTTACATTTACAGATTGCTTGCTGGAGTTTTGCCCAGTGTCTTCTGACTTCCACGGTTTTATTCAAATATTTCATTTATGTTTTGCTGTTGAAATAGCCTACGTTTTTTTGTTCCCATTGTTTCAATGAGAAAAATAATTCTTGACATAAATTTCTTTTTATGCTAGCAATAAAGTGTTCTTAACATATATATCATCTCAGTATGTGTACATTTTTATTCCCTATGCTTTGACAAAGATAGATTGCTAACTTTAATATAATGTAGTTAATTTATGTCTTAAGAGTTCTTTTCATGAGTTAAAAATTTTACTGCTTTAACTTTGTAAGTTATTCCAAAATGGCTATCTGTTCACACTTAAGATAGAAATAGGGGGCTTGTGAGTTAGCTCAGTTGTTTAAGCGCCTGCTGGGGCAATTCAGTCTGGCACAGAGGACCTGGGTTCAATCCCCAGCTCCACATGCCTTACCAGATCCGCCCTTAAGGCAGTCTGAGCCAGCCAAAAAAAAAAAAAAAGAAAGAAAAAGAAAGAAATATGAATTACAATTGTACTAGCACCATTTATCAAATTATTGTTCTTATATCACCCTTGTCATACGTGTGTGTCTCTGTTTTGAGGCTCTATTCCATTGCTACTTTTGAAAATCCTTGTGCCTGTGTGTTATACATTGATTTTGGCACATTAATAATAATACTTGATATATGACAGTAGTTCTTCTGGCTTAGATTTTCCTCAAGATTGCTTTGTGTATTTGAAACTGCATTTCCACGTGTTTTAGCATTAGCTTGTCTAATGGCCATCAGAATAGCTGCTGGGAATTTGTTTGAGATTCTGTGAATCTGTATAGTAGCATGGGTAATACTGTTTCTCATGTTGAGCCTTCCCATCTGGAGCTTTCTTTGGTTTTTTCATTCTGTCTTGTAATTGTCTATGTAAGTGTTTTGTTTTTCATGCTATTATTTTATTTTTATTTTTATTTTTTGTGGAACCGGGGATTGAACTCAGACCCTTACCCTTGCCAGGGAAGCACTTATTCTACTGAGTCATCTCCCCAGCCCCTTTCATGCTGTTATTAATTATACCTTTCAAAATTTAATATTGTTTTGCTGATAGACATGTCTAAGATTTGTTATACTGAATGAGTAACTGTATCCTATAATACTTTTATTTGGATTTTCTTTGTGCACATAATTATGGTACTTCTCTAAGAGCTTGAGAAAAATGTTGTCATAGCAGGCCTCCTTATGTTGGTCCTAGTTTTAAGTTAAACATTTCCCATGTTTTAATGTAAATGTGTTTGCTGTAACCATTTATGGAGTCCTTTATCATATTGAGGAAATTCCTTTGTATTCCTAGTTTTCCAAGTGTTTTCTTTGTTTTATTTTGTGTCTTTTTTAAAAAAATGCATTTAGTGCAGGGTCTATAGGGTCTCACTATTTTGTGTCTTTTCAAGACAGAGCTTTGCTATGCTGCTCAGGCTGGCCTTGAACTCAGTTTGTAGCCAAAACAAGCCTCAGACTTGCAGCAATCCTTCTACCTTGGCCTCTTGAATGCTAGGATTACAGGTGTGCACCAGCACACCTGGCCATATAAAGCATTTTTAAAATCATGCATTTCTGCACCTACTGATATCTGCCATCCCCACCCCGCTCCCCACCAGGGATTGAAATAGAGACCTTGCACTTACCAGGCAGATGCTTATGCCAGGCAAGTGTTTATGCAGCTGAGCTATATCCCCAGCCCAATCTGTTGTTTTTTTAAACTTTTTATTTTAATTTCTGAATTTAAGGAAATTACTTCTGATCTTCATATTCTGTCCTTTCTCTAAGGTAGGTATAAGGTGATTTTTTTTTCCCTCAGATTTTGTGTTTTCTCCAATTGGCTTTCTGAGAACCTCTATTCAACTCTTGTTGAATCAATTTCAAAATTGTTAATATCCCTCAGATGCTTACTTTCATTCTAACTCTCCAGTATTATACTTTAGATCTAGCTCATGAAAGCCCTACTTTGCTGACATACCACTCCAGTCCAGTGTCCAGTGTTCTCAAGGGTGCCCCATGAATTGCTGATCACTCCTGTCATCAGTGGCCTGTTTGCATGCCAGTTCCTCTGATAGTAGTTTGTTTAAGTGATGGTGTTTCATCCTTTGTCTCTTGCCTTTCTCAAGAGAATAGGAGAGAATGGGGAGATAGCTCAGTAGAATAAGTGCTTGCCTGGCAAATGCAAGATCCTGAGTTCAATCTCCGGTACTGGGGGCGAGGGGGGAGAAAGGAGAATAGGTTCTAAAATAAAAATCTGGCCACATTATTTCAGTGTATGCTCACATCTCTTCTGTGTCTTCTTTTTTTTTTTCACAATACTGACCCCTAAATAGAGATATCCATTTGAGAGGTTGTCCAAACAACCCAATTAACTGTCATCTGTATATGTCACAGATTCTCAATCATAGTAGTTTCATAGTTCTTCCATATTCTACACATCCTAATGATTGTCTCTGAGTTGAATAGAGCTTGGAATATATATTGCAACGAAATAAAATATTAGGCTGTGTTTCTGCATTTTAAAATCCAAATGAGAAGTTGGAATGCATCATAAATATATTGTAAATTAATTTCTGTAATTTGTAAGTACAAATGTCTGTGTAAAGCCACTGCATAATGAGTTTCCTGAGTGTTTCTCTGACCTTTTTACTCATGGCAGACCAGGCCACATCCTCCTGTCCTCCTGTGCTTCCTGCCTTGTTGCTGGTTTCTTGAGCATCTGAGAGGGTCCTGCCTTTGCTTATGCCATTGTCCTGTCCTTTTGGAAATGCAGTGCAGTATTATCTTCAGCCAACTTCCTCAGTGAAGTTCAAAGTAGATTTAATTTTGGTCCTTATTTATATCATTTGTATTGTCTATAGTTTCATTTTGGTACACACTAAACATACTACTACATTTATTTCCTTATGAGATTACACATTCCTGAAATTAAAAAAAATTATTCATCCTATTTATGACTGTAATAGCCCCCTACATGGTGAGGACTACTGATTTTTGTCTTAAATTAATACTTGAATGCTATAGAAGAGTATTCCACTTAGTTTCCTTAACCCTTGAAGTATGTGTCCCAAAAATTCTTATAATTTTCATAGCTTATAAAGTGCATACAGTGTATTTTTTTCCATGCCATCTAATACTATACATTTTTAACTGAACAGAAATCTCAGGGATCAGTATCATTTAAGGATGTGACTGTAGGCTTCACCCAGGAGGAGTGGCAGCACCTAGACCCAAGCCAGAAATCCCTGTACAGAGATGTGATGTTGGAGAACTACAGCCACCTGGTCTCTGTGGGTAAGCGTGTGTGTTATGTGATTCCAGTAGCATTTGTTTATGCCTTCCATTGTGAAGCATATGGCACTGTGCAATGTAATTATTTGAGAATCTGTTTCAGAAATCCAAGAGTGGAATGGTTACTTTTGTGCACCTGAAGATATCTGTGTTCACTTCTCTAGTGAGATGTTGTTGTAGTAGTGTGTGACCCCTCCATCAGAAGTCACAGCCTGAGTCCTTAACCATTTCCCATTAACAGGGTATTGTGTGACAAAGCCAGAGTTGATCTTCAGACTGGAGCAAGGAGAAGAGCCGTGGATATTGGAAGAAGAATTCCCAAGGCCAGGCTTCCTAGGTGAGTTAATCTGTACTGCACAAACATCAGGAGAGTCATTACTTATCTGCAGTTAATTCAGAGACTGGTTACCCTGAAATTTTTTTGGAGAGTATCTCATTTAAGGACCTAACCTCTATTGATCTCCAAACTCAAGCTTCTAATGCCACTCTTGAGTATTTTTGGATGCATCTAAAGCATTTTCTATTTTTATACCTGGTATTATATTGAAGTTATTCAATCTTTGCTCTTGCTTTTCTTGGTTACTTCATGTTTCTCAGAGCCATCTCAGTTTCCCACTTACTTCCATTGTGCTCTCTCTCCACTTTCTATTCTCAGACATTCTTTGATATATACATTTTTTGACTCATAATTTTTGCTATGCTAGTCACTTTTTAAGAGCTGAAAATATGGTAGTTAAAAAAAAAAAACAACCCTAACTGCTTTTATAGAATGTCTTAGTTACTTTTTTCTTCTTGCTGGGACATAATACCTGACATGCAGAGTTAAAGGAGGAAAAGTTTATTTTGGCTCACAGGTTTCAGTCCATAGTTGCCTGGCTCCAAGGCAGAGAGGTGTGGCAAAAAAGCAGCACAGAAGAGAAAATGTCCATGGCAGGCAGAAAGCACCAAGTAAGAAACAATAAACAACAGCCTTCCTTCTATCCCTTATAGTCTATCCACGCTACCCACTGTTAAGGCAGGTAGCACTCAACAAACTTCCCATTATTCACTCCCAAAATTATGCCAAACCAATCAGTAGACTGATTTAATAATCACACGCTCTTGATCTTAGCATTATGTGCCCTAGATCCAGCCACCTCAGAAAAGCCCTAATGCCATAATACCACATGAGGCTTAGAGGGGACAGCTAGACACAAGCCACAATACAGAGGTAGTACTAAAAACATAAAGGTGTTTATGGTATATTGAAATTTCTGTATGATAAAGACTATCAAAGAAATCAAAGCCAATGTAGATTGATGGAGTGTACTTTGAGAATAGTCAGGGAAAATCTTAATGAAAAAATAATTTAATTTTATTCATGCTTTATGTAGTTCCAGTGCCATTTGTTTATCCTTTTAATTTTGAAGCATAAGTGCACTGAGTATTGTGCTGTTATTATTGGTAGATTTTCAGCAGATGAACAGCATATAATACATATTTGTTTAAGTTCTCTTTCCATTCTATAGAGACTGTATTGGGGTGGAGAGGTTGTCCAAACAACCCAGTTAGCTGTCATCAGTGTACTTCACAGATTTCTCAATCATAGTAGCTTCAGCATCTTCCATTTTCTACACATCCTAATGATTGTCTCTGAATTGAATAGAGCATGGAATATATATTGCAACCAAATAAAATATTAGGCTGTGTTTCTGCATTTTAAAATCCAAATGAAAAGTTGGAATGCATCATAAATATATTGGCAATTTATTTTTGTAATTTGTAAGTACAGATGTTTATGGGAAGCCACTGTGAAAAGTCCACAGCTAACAATGTATTAAACAGTGAAAGGAAGAATGGTCTCTGTCAGAGAATAAGAACAATGTGAGAATGTCCTCTGGCCACTGATATCAGACATTCTAGATGTGTGTCCTCTGATTTTTAAAGGTGTTTTGGATAATTAATACTTTCGTTGTTGTTGTTCTTCTTTGTTTTTATTTTTTTGAGACACACTCTCACTTTGTAGTTCAGGCTACCCCTAAGCTGTGTAGCCCAGGTTGGCCTCAAGACCGTGAAAATTAATTAGAGGACAACTGTATTTTTCTATGAACATGATTATGGTGACTTAGAGTAAATTGAAGGCATGAGG
>NDGN011459020.1:0-21333 GCA_002564285.1 Tympanoctomys barrerae | reverse complement strand
GAAGTAGCAATGAGATAGTTTCAAAACAGGTTAGTAGTACAGTTACAATAATTAATACATTGTGTATTGTTGTCTTTGTAGTAGTTGTTCCTAGTACAAGTAAATTCCAGATTTTTCCCTGCAAATTTGTGCTTTAGCTTTCATTTCTGTTCCGACTAAAGCAAGCACCCACATTAGTTGGTGACTCGATGGGGAGCTAACACCACGGCGGTAGCGGAGGCGCAAGGGATCATGGCACAGCTCTATCAGCCTGACCTTCTACAACTGTTTAGACACAGAGGGGATGACGCACAGAGCTGGGCACGAGCAGGAGCACAAGGTGGCAGGAGGGCACCTCTGAGAAGCCTGCGGTGGGGACAAAGATGGGAAACAGGCCTGCAAAGACAGGGTGTGGCTCTGTTCTGAGAAGACAGCTGTTGGAAGTGGGCTCTGAACGTAAGCACTGGTTATTGGTAGATGTGTCTCTGCTTACTCAATGGTCTTATTTCCTGAACCAAAATGAACAGCACTCCCCACAGTGAAATGACTGACTTGGGGATCAGCGCAGGCAAAAGAAATTAGTCGTTTCACGTGTATATTTAGAGAAGATGATTTAAACTCTCACGCACAGCTGTATGTGGCCCACACACACGCTTGCATGGAAACGACAGTTGTCTGCCATTATTAACCTGGAGGGAAACCATAATTTCTGGCATCTCTTAAAAGCCCTTGGGGTGTGCAGACGCTGGCTGGAGTTCCTGCCAGCTGCTGGGGCTGTGGGTGGCTGTGCATCCACAGCTTCCTGGGACCTGCCCTTGCCTGGCTCCTGGGCACACCTGGGGCACCTGGAGGCCCCACCTGGGCAGCACCTGCATGCCTGGAACCTTGCTGCTCCAGAGACCCAGAGGAGCTCTGCAGTGAAAGCGTTGGCACACATCACCTTTCCTTCTGTGCTCAGAACATTGAAACCCACAACCATTCCTTCCTGCTCCACCCTCCTGCCTGCTCCGCCCGGCTGCCGCTGCTGGAGGAGGAGGTGGCGGCCATGGCCTGTATCCAGCAGCCATTTCTACAGGGCTTAGCTGAGCTACCAGGGTCAGAAACAGAGCTTGATCCTTAAACCAAAGAGTGTGACATTTTTCCTGTTATTTCTTCTAAAAATTGAAATGGAATCCACAAAACTCCCAACATTGTGTGACCATCGCTGCTATTTAATTCTGCAACATTTACTTCACCTCCAAAGAGCTCCTGCCCCTGTAGCAGCTGCTTCCTGTCTTCTGCCCCGCCCTGCCTCCGGCAATCACTGACCTACCCTGTTGCCAAGGACTCATCTCTTCTGGATATTTACCATAAAGGAAATCGCACAATACGCGACGCATGTGTCTGGTTTGTTTTACTTAGCAGGTTTTTGCAATTCACCCAAGTTGTAGCCTGGGCCAGGGCCTCCCTCCTTTTTAATGCCTCAGCAATAGTCCAGGGTAAGGATTCATGAATTCATGATTAATTGGATTGTCTCCACCTGCTATGCAAGTAGGACTCTAATGAAGGCACTGCCCTTTTTACTGCTTTTTGCTTTCGTTTTTTTGGTGACTGTGGTACTAAGCCTAAGATCTCATGCATGGTACACAAGTGCTCTCCCACTGAGCGATGCCCCCACCCAGGACATCATTTTTTAAAGGATTTTTTAATAAGGTTAAAACAAGGAGGAAATTCATTAACTTATTAATTTTGTGGCTTCAGTAGGGGATACAGAATTTTTCCTTGTTCATTGTATTGTATTTTTTCTAAAGGAAAAAAAAAAAAAACAGCTTGTATTAAAAGACAAGAAAAAAGAGACCACCTCCACGGCTGCTCAGACAATACGAGGAAGTCTCAGGCCAGTCCCAGCAGGCTCCATGGCCCAGCCTCAGAATCACTCTGGAGAGAGAGAGAGACAGAGAGAGACAGAGAGAGATTTTGCAGTATCACTAATATTACTTTTGTGTACTTTAGGGTTTTTTTTCCTCTTTTTTTTTTTGGCGGAACTGGGGATTGAATTCAGACCCTTGCGCTTGCTAGGGAAGCACTTATTCCACTGAGCCATCTCCCCAGGCCCCTAGGAGTTTTGTGTGTGTGTGTCTGTGTGTGCAGGGTCTCACCATGCAGCACAAACTCATAGTCTCTTGCTTTCAGCCTCCCCAGCACTGGGATTACAAGCCTGCGCCACCACACCTAGACTCTGTCGCTGGCTCAGCGTGCCTGGGGGCGGAGCTGGCGTGGCGATGTAATGCCAAGGGATCGAACCCTGGCCCCGGGGCTTGCCTAAGCAGGTGCTTAGTCCACTGAACTATCTTGCCGGCCCTACTTTTGTGTATTTTAAGCTGTGAAGTTTGCCAAAATCACTTAGCTTTTACAGTTAAAATAGAAACCCATGCCCACTTGTTTTTGCAACAGTCATTGGAGTTATCATTAGATGACTCCAGGCTCAGCCACACCAGGTAATGTCTTCATGCAACGTGACACTGACCAGAAGCTGACAGCACCTGTCATACTGGTCTGCCCGGCTGACGTCACCACAGGTAATGGGATTATTGACTTTCGGAGAGAACACAGGGTGTTTTCAGTTAGCCACGACTAAGTGCAAATACAACTGTTGCACGGCATCAGCGCGGCACCAGCCCCAGGGTTTCAGTGAATGTCCAAATCCGTGGATTTCGCAGTCTTGTCTAGAAAATGATGTAGTCTTTGCATAAAACCTGCGCACACTCTCCCATATACTTAAAAAGGCTTCTAGATGACTTCCAGTAATGAATGCAATGGAAACGCTATGAAAATAGCTGTTATAGTGAATTTATTCAAGGAAAGGTGACAAAGAAAACAAGCATGGACATGTCCAGGGCAGATGGGGCCAGGGAGCCCGGTACAGGGGACACGAGTGACACTCACGATGAATGATGTTCAGCCACGAGGGTGGAGAGCGACTGGGCCCCGTGGCGCGATGGGTCTACGGCGGGGTATGCGTGCCCATCGCTTCCACAGAGTTAGCGGAGACCTGGTGTGCACAGATTCAAATTTTGTTTTTAGGATCTTCAAAATCTATTTTCTACCGGAAGTTGGTTGAATACATGCATATGAACTCTGCGGATACGGAGGGCTGACTGCAGCCAGTTAGAAAAAACAGAACAGCAAAAGAGAGCTGGCTACACAGGTGAGGCGGGGGTCAGGTTACTGTAAATTTGATATTTGCTCCTTTTTTTTTTTTTTTTTTACCATAGATAGAAAGATCGCCCAGGTCCCATAGGCAGAGAGCAGGCTCCCAGACCCAGTCTTCCAGGTTTACAATATCCTGGAATAAAGACCCGGTAGAAAAGTAGCTTCGCTGTTCTGACTATTTAGAAGAGACAAAACAAAACTGGGCTGTGTGCTGGGATACAGGATGCTCCACCCTCCAAAGAGCCCTCCCCCCTAGTCACAGATAAGGCCTGAGGCCCGGGAGCGCAGACGCTGTGTGCTGAGGCTGAGGGGACACTGCTGACTCTGAGGATGAGAGGTGAGCCGCCCTGGTACGCCTGGGGAAGGCTTCTGCCGCCCTCGCTGCAATGGCGAGGGGTGCTTGGAGCAGAGGGGATGAGGTCAGCGTCAGCTGAGGCCCTCGCTGCGCAGAGCTCCTGCAGAAGGCCTTCCTGCGCCGCGTCAGGCTGCTTTGCGCACGCTCACATTCCATCAAGCCAGGCAGGCCCTGCGGCCCCAGCGGCGGTTCGCAGAGCCTGGCTTCCCTCACAAGACAGGATCCAGGGGGCGGGGGCCCTGCGCTCTGGGACCCTGCTTTTGGGGCTGGTCGTGCCCAGGGATATGCTTGCTCTGGAATTTCAGGAAGCCACTAGCTTCTGGATGCTGCAGTCTGAGCCACTTTTACAGACTTCTGTGTCCATACGGATCTGAGGGCCGGGGGTGTCGGCTCAGAGCTGTCACAGTCCCCACACTGGCTCCAGGTGCCGAGTGTGGTCAGCTGGTCAGCTGTCCTCCAGTCCCCGCTTCCTAGGGTCTTCCTTCCATTCTTCATCCCTTTTTTCTAGCAAGGGGTTTATAGACCCTACAGTAGCATTCCCAAGTATGTTTTCAGGGATATTAAAAATGCAATATTTAGCAATCTGGGAAACTGGAAGAATACTTGCAAATCACGTTTTATAGGAAATTAATATGCAGAATATATTCAAACTGCCTCCAGCTGAACAACAACAACAATCAGCCTAGGACAGTTGGACCTCAAGTGTTCTTCCAAAGACCTATGTGCGAAAAAGTCTTGGTCCCCAGGGTGGCCCTACTGGAAGATGGTGGAACCTTTAAGAGAAGGCACCTAGTGGTAGGTCTGTGGGTGATCAGGATGTGCCCAGAAAGGGTAGGGGGGCCCTCATTCATGAGGTATGTGGCTCTGCTTGGCCACGTGCCCCCAGCGTGGTGTGCAGCCGTGCCACAGATCCAAGGGGAAGGTAGCCAACCGAACACAGACCAGAACGTCAAAGGCTGACCCCAAACACCCCTCTTCCCTGTATAAGTTAGCTCGGATGTTCCTGTTACTGTAAAAGGAGGATGACTAACAAACAACCCGATTTACTGCACAAAGGACTCCAATAGACATTTCTCCAAAGAAGATACACAGATGGCCAGTCGCCATCCGGAAAGACGCTTAACACCACTAATCATTAGAGAAGTATAAACCAAAACAGTGATGAGGAGCGCATCACACCCACCAGGGTAGTCAGGAAGAAAAAACCCAGAAAATCAATAATAGCGAGAGGAAATAAAAAGCTTGATCATCGCTGGTGGGAGTGTAAAACAGTGCCTTCACATGTGATGCTTCTTTAAAAATTAATCAGCAAGGGGCTGGGGAGGTGGCTCAGGGGAATAAGCGCTTCCCTGGCAAGCGCAGGGTCCTGAGTTCAATCCCTGGTCCCGCAAAAAAAAAAAAAAAAAAAAAATTAATCAGCATATGTTCCAACAGCTGCACACAGTATATACCCCCAAAGAATTAAAAATGGGTTTTGAAAAGATATTTGTACACCTGTATGCATAGCAGCATTATTCACTGTAGCCCAAAGGTGGAAGCAACCCAAGAATACTTCAGTGTCTGGCTGGCTAAGCACAACATGGTCTATTCATGCAGCGGTACGTCACTCGGCCTTAAGAAGGAAGGAAATTCTGATGCAGAGTGTACAGCTTGGATGAACCCCAAGGATGCTGTCACGGAGTACAGGTCTTGTGTTATTCCAGCTACACGATGTACTCGGAGGAGGAAAACACAAAAAGCAACAAAGGAGAAGGGCTGTCGCTAGAGGGTGGGGGAGGGGAAGGTGGAGCTGTTTAATGGGTGCAGAGGTTTAGTTTTGTGAGACGAAAACAGTTCTCAAGATGGGCTGCACAATGACGTGAATGTGGGAAACACTGCTGAATCACCCACTCAGCACTGGCCATGGTGGCTGGGCGCGGAGACACTTGCCTGAAATCCCAGCATCCTGGGAGGCTGACTCAGGAGAACCGGAGGATTGCAAGTCTGAGACCAGCCTGGATGCTTAGTGGCTTAACAAGACACTGTTTTTTGTTTGTTTGTTTGTTTGTTTTTTTAGTAAGGATCTCCAGGGTCTCATTATGTAGATCAGACTCGTAGTGATCCGCCTGTGTTCAGCCTCCCAAGAGATGGGATTATAGGAGCACACCACTACACCCAGTCTTAATCGCCTGCTCAGTGTGCCCTGGGGTGGGGCCGGCACGGCATGCTGGGGATCGATCCCTGGCTACTGCATCCACCTAAGCAGGCACTTTAATCTGCTGAGCTATTTGGCCAGCCCAAGACCCTGTCTTAAAATAAAACATACAGGCCTGGGTATTTAGCTTAGTGTGAAGGCCCTGGGTTCAATCGCTAGCATGGAGAGGGGGTTGGTGGTTCTAAGGGAGTACATTTTAACGTCTATGTATTTTGCTATAATTAAAATTTTTTTAAATAAAATTTTAAATTAAAAATTTTTTTCCGAACCAGAACCTAGGATCATGTATTTTAACAAACCCTGTAATGATTTGGAATCATAACTGGTCTGAGATCTACTGCACATGTGTGCTCAGCGTACGGCGGTCTGTTGGGGACATTCCAAGCCACATTCTTCAGGAACTGCAAGCTCACAGTGTTGGCGGGCAGTTAGGGGCGCGGGTGTGATGTGAGCGCCGTATAAGGACAGCCAGGCGGGAAGTCTGTGTCCTCCAACTAGAAGTTCCATTTCCTGTGTGGCTTGGGAGTGCTGCTGTGAGTTCCCCGCGCCTTCCCAGGTGATGGGCAGGGCAGGCTCGGGGGAGGTCAGTGAGGCAGCCCCTTGGGTTTGTCAGAAGTTAAGCAAGGAAAATAAACAACATTTAATGCTATCATTTAAAAAAATCAAAGTCAATGCAAAACAAAAGCCACAGTGAAAATAATATTAGAATTTTGAAGGAAGGTTTTCTGCTTTGTGACCTCGCATTTTAGGAAGAGCCGTTTCCAGTCAGTTCCCAGCTCCTGGCCACACAGCCAGTGTGTCCCCACTGGTGGGCTGGTGAGTGCTGGAGGTAGCGGGCCAATATGGTAGACGGTGGGAAACTATCTGCAGTCCGGGTTTTGACTCGAGAACTCTAACTTTTCCCACTTGTCCGGCTCACCGAAGGGCACATGGGAGGTGTGTGTGGCCACTTAGAGACAGTGGGAGGCCTGTGTTGAAGGGCATGCTCAAGGGCAGTGGTGGATGGGGGCTCAGAGAGGCCATGGAGTCACCGGGGCTCTGCCACTCCAGCAGGCAAAGGGCTGGAGATGCCTGGGTTGCCCTGAGAGGCTCAGGACGCGGCTCGGAAAGCTTGAGTTCCACAGCCCTGAATTCACAGACTCCTGCAAGGCCTGGAACCTGATTTGAGACCTCTGAGCTCTATTTCTCTTAAAAGGACTAGGACTACCTTAGCTTTGAGGGGCCAGGGGCTGCTGGATGCCACTCCTGGAAGTATTTGCAGGCATTTAAAATGTTTTAAACTTTGGGCTCATTCTTACAACGATTTCTGTTCTACCCTTTCAAAAATTAGTATATGTTTTCAATCCGTGATAAATACCTTCATCTGGGGAGTTGGTACGTGTCCAGCACATGCTACCACTTTCCATTCTCCTGCCCACTTCCTCCGTCTCCACAGCCCTTGCGTCTTCACGTTCTGTCCCCTATTTCCCACCGCCTGTCTGATTTCTGTGCGCATGTTTTGAGCCATTGCAGAGAGAACTGCCTCGCCTTTCAAACCAGCTGCCGCGGGGCTTGATTCACTGCAGGGCTGGCAAAGATTTTGGCCCGGGGCCCTGAACTTGCAAGGACTGCCCCTCACAAGGCTGCAGCAGGTGCTCCTGCTTGCCTGGCCCCATTCCTTGGGGCAGCCCCAAAGTGAAACCACACCCAGAAAGCCTCTGGGCGCTACGCCTGGCTGGTATCTGAACAGTTTGCCAGGATTTTGTTTAGGACAAGGCTTTGAGGACAACAACCCTTAGAGTAAACATAAATAAGGTGGTAGAAAGAGGATTTTGGATCTGCAGATACCTGAGTCAGCTCCCAGATTCACCGTTTCTTATCTGGCTTTGGCCAATTTAACTTTCTGAGTCTTGCTTAGCTTATCTGAAACATGCAGTAATTTGCTGATTATCCATGCTGCTTATAAGGATTACTTATAATTAAGTGTGTAAAAGGTAGAGCTCAATGACTGGCAGAGATTAGTACTCATTAGTAATCATTTTCAAATTTCTTAAATGGGCATTCCCTGATAAAAGAGCGTTAAATTTCAGCTTACATTTCAATACGCAGGCTCCGTCGGGTAGGTGGGATAGAGGTGGAGGAACTGGCCTGCAATTCTCTGTCCCTGACTGACGATAAGGGAGGAGGTGGGCTGAGTGGAGCTGAGAGTCAAGCCCTGGCCTGGCCAGCTGCCCCTGAGGTTGGGAACACCATGATGAGACAGAGACATTTCCTTCTGGCACTAGCGGCTCACCCATCAGCCCCAGTGACATGAGACATAAATCTTGGTTTATGTTTTGTCAAGGCTTTTCCAAGTATAAGTATAAAACTAGCTTCTAGTCAGTGACTGACCATATATACAACTGTGGTCTCATAGATCACAATGGAGCCTGAAAATCTCTCATCACCTAGTGATGTTGTGGCCTTTGTGACGTCACAGTGCAATGCCCACTCATGCTTTTGTGGTGGTGCTGTTGTAAACGAAGCGACTGTGCTGCCACTCGTGCGAGAGTGTAGTGTGTACATCTATGTTAGGCAGTGACAGTAAATGACCACGTTACTGGTCCGCGTACTATGTCATGCTTTTAGTCATTATTTAGAGTCTATTCTTACTACTTATATACAAAATCTATTGTAAAAAGGTATGCTGTGCTGGGCAGCACATCTTCCTGCATCTTGTGTTTACTGCATGCCCTGATTGGGTCATTTTCTCTTTTGCTCAACTGAAGCTTTAGTGGCTTTGGCTTTACGGCCCCAGGAATACCCCACACGCCTGAGAGCCTTGGTGTGCAGGAGGCCGTACCATCTAGGTTTCCATGAGGACACTCCTCCCGGTTTGTGCAACATAAACGCGGCTAACGATGCATTTCTGAGCCCACATCCATGCCGTAGAGTGATACGCCGCTGTCTCTGCCCACTCTGTTCTGGGAGGGTGGCCCCTATGAAGGGGGTCCCAGGACTGCTGGGACCAGGGCACCTCCCTTCAGTCAGTAGGGCTGTTCACATTTCAATGCTTACTGAGAAGGTTAGTGAGGTTACAGTAACTGAGACTGAGTGACAGAGACCCTCGTCGGGCTGTCTGTGGAAGAGGCAGGGAAGAGGCTGTTACAGGCACGCCTGAAGAGTCCAGTCTCGGAGCAGCAGGAGGTGCTTCCTGTAGGTAGGGCTTGGGGGACGGGGAAAGAGACTGGCTGCCCAGTGTGCTCTGCAGGGACTCGAGACTGAGGACCAGGGACTGGGTTGCTCATGTATTCAGAGGCGGATGTTGCCACACACAACTTAGTACTTAAAACTTAGGAAGGAAACGTAAATAAAACGTCTTGGAAGAAACTCAGCATTCACGTGGTTCCCTCTGTCAACTCACGAGGCCACCCACGTGCTGAGTTCTTCCAGCTCCAGGTTGGTTGAATGAATTCAGTTGTCTGGTGCTTCCAGGTGGACAAAGGCCACCATAAAGGCCAGTGCAGGGGAAGAGGGCAGCGGGAGAAGCAAGTATTCTCTCTGGAGGGCTGAGGAGGCCTTTGTGGGGTAAAGTGGGCAAAGAGAGGACGTTGGCCATAGCCACTGTGAGGTGAAGAGAATTGGTGAAGGCAGGAGCAACGGGAAAGATGCTTTACAACGTGAAAACAGCGGGAACGCAGCAGGAGGTCGGAGCCCATGTCTTTGCCATGGTGACCACTGTGAGCATCTCACAGATGCATGACAGAGAATGTGGGAGGGTGGCATGGTCCATGGACACCATGAGCTGCCTCACTGAGGTATTACAGATGGAGAGACTGAAGCTGTGAAGGGGCGGGGCTTGGGTCATGGCTGTGGGCAGTGAACAGTCACCAAGAAAGGAGGCCAAGTGACACGGTGGAGCCACTGGCCCCGCCAGGCACGTGTTCCAGCAGCGGAGTCCAACTTCCATCCACATCCCTGTCTGTCAGCACACAGTTGTCTCCTCTGGCAGATTGAAAATGTTTTCTTCAAAATGGGCATTCACTTTTGAGCTCTTGTCACTAAGGAGAACATAAGACTGGCCCTGCCTCAGGAAGCAGAGCAGGCGCGTGCTGCATAGCCTTGGAATCCCCACTGAGGTCGACCTCAATAAACTTGTGCACCAGGAGCCCACAGAGTGGTTCTCAGCAGTACTATGCATGATGGCGCCAGCGGAGAGCAGCCCAGATGCCCGCCGTGGGAAAATCTGTAAGTGCCCTGCATTCGTGTGAGGGGTTCTCAGACGGCAACAAAGACAAAATACAACTGTTCCAGGGGTGGTTCTCAAAGCATAACACGGAGCAAAAGAAACAAAGCACCAAAGACTCAAAGTAATTCCATCTATTCCAAGTTCAAATGCTGATGAAGATGAACAACAAGTGGCTCAGAGATGCAGTTAAAGTCCAAAGTACACCACCAAAGAAAGTGCCAAAGAATCCATGAAATAGCCACTGCATGTTTTAGCAAAAGTGACAGACACAAGACCAACGCACAAAAATCAACTGGGTTCCTTTGTACCAGAAGTGAATATCCCCAGGACAACAATTGCATTTATAATAACATTATGAATAGAAAAGTAAATTTAACTAATGCAGTGAGAACTTTTACAGTGAAAATTATCAGACATTGCTGAAAAGAAGTAAAATGACATAAATGAGTGGAAAGATGTCTTGTGTTCATGACAGAAGACTTAATATGGCATTTTAAGTTAAGATGGCAATACTACGAAAGCAACCTGCAGATTAAAGGCAATCTTTACCCAGTTTGAATGGCCTATTTTGAAGTAATGGAGAAGCTGACACTCAAATTCATAAGAAGCTGCGAATGACCAAATGTAGCAGGTAATCATGTCAAAAGAAGAACAAAGCTAACAGACTCATGCTTCTCCATGTCAATGCCTCAATACTCGAAACAGTGTAGTGTAAAGATAGACATACTGACAAATCAGTGACAATGTTGAGGGCTGGTGAGATGGCTCAGCAGTCTAAAGCGCCTGCTTAGGCAAGCTTAGGCAAGCACAGGACTGCGGTTCAATCCCCCGCACCACAAACCACCTCCAGGGCAGGCTGAGTGGCCACACACACACACACACACACAAAGATGATGTTGAGTTTAGAGATAAATCTAAATATGCCAAATTGATTTCCAATTGTGGTGAAAAAGACAATGTTTTCATCTAATGGTGCTCAGAGAACTAGATACCCACATATGAAAACATGAATTTGTCCCCTCTCTCTTCTTTTCCCTCTTCCTCCATACGTTTCTCCTTGCTTTTGAACCGTTTCTTCCCAACTCAAAATCCCAGTTGTACCCTTTGGATCTGAATCACTCATTCAGCTTCTCACACTAGAGATTTCATGCCTGTATCTCGCACTCTGAGTAACTCCTATGCTGATAATAATATACAATGTATTAATTATTACTCGCCTAGTAGCCTGATATGAAACCCTGTTTTGTTTTAGTAATATTTTTCTTCTTGTTGTTTTTAAAATAAAAAAATGGATTTATACCTTTGCCTCACACTATCTGTAAAATAACTCATAATGAATCAAATAAATATAAGAGCTAAAAATCAGAACTCTTAGAAGAAAAGATAGGGGTGAGTGTTTGTAACCTTGGGCTTGCAATGGCTTCGTAAACAAGATGCCAAAAGCATAAACAACAAAGGAAAAATTAGGTAAATTGAACTTCATTCAAATTAAACACTGTTCATAAAAATACATTAAAGGATTTTATGTAGAAAGTGGGAAGACAATCTATAGAACAGGAAAAAGTAATTGCCAATCGTATAGCGACAAGTATGTGAAGAACTCTTGCAGTTCAATAACAAAAGCCAAACAACTCAGTCAAAATAAGCACTGGACATGAATGGACGGGTCAGCAAGAAAGAGATATAAAGGACCAATATGCAAATGAAAAGATGCTCACCGTCATTTGTCACTAGGTAATTGTACGCCACATCACGATGAGGCACAAGTTCACCTGCACTATACAGCCTGGCCGTATACCCTTCTGCACTCCCACAGGTAAATCAGTGACACGTACTTGCACGGATTTGGGGGAACTGGCACCTGACATCGCTGGTGCAAGTGGTGCCACCACTTTGGAAAAACCTGACAAGTCCTCAAAAAGAAAAATGTATTTGTACTTACCAGAGGAGACCCAACAACTATACTGTTATGTACACACCCAAAGAATCGAAGGCAGAGATCAAAACAAGTACTACTGCTGTTCACACCAGCTACATGGTGCAAATGCCTGAAAGGTCCATCGACGAGTGGGTGGGCTTATAAACAAACCGTGGAATATACATACAGGGGAACATTATCCAATCACTGAAATGAGCAAAGTTACAAGACATCCTGCAGCGTTGCCTGTCCTTGGGAACATTAAGCTAAGCAGACAAGGCCGGGTGCAAGACGACAGCTGTCACAGGACTTCATTTAGATGGCATTTCCAGAATAGAATGAATCTACAGAGGCACAACATAGACTGACGTTTTCTAGAGCTGAGGGGAAGGGACAAAGGGACACATCACTTCCCCAGGCCGGAGGGCTACTTTACAGCGATCGGGGTGTCATGGATAGAGCTGCTGGTACCGCATTGCAACTGTACGAAGTGCCACGGAGTTGTCTACTTGAAAGCTGTTTTGTTCCATATAAATTTCATCACAGTAAATTTGTAAATTAAAAGCAGGTTAACTTCAAAACTAGACACACAAAATATAAAGCAAAACAAGGTGTTGAACTTTCAAAAGTCAGGCAGAGACATGTCTGGGAGGCAGGGATGCAATGCGCGAAGACCCAGGATCTTCTGGGTAGCGCACAAGGATCTGCTTCATCAGCGTCCCCAGGCTGGGCGCAGACATCCTCCGCACCGCACCACACAGGAGCGCCGGCATCCAGCCGAGCAGCGTGTGGGCGGGCACTTGGTCACGTGCCCACATCGGAGGAAACAAATCCTGCGAGTATGACAGTGCTGCTGGTGTGACACGGAATACTGCTTTAATAAGCAGGAAAAAATCGAAGTACTTTGAAAAGCTAAAAGTTGTAGCCTAGTAAATATGTAGCCTGGCAGCATCACCACTGTCATCCAGTATGACACACTGGCCACAGTCGTGGGTCGCAGGTGGCGCGGCGCGTCTGCTTCCACGTCCATCAGCATAGACGCGCGCCTCTGGTGCTACCACATTTCGATGGCTGCAGCGGCAGCACCAGGCAATGGGAGATGTTAGCTTCATCTTATTTTATGGGACCATCATTGACTGAAAGTCACCTTGTGGTACCTGACTATATTTCTAAATGTTTTATTGTGCAATGAAATATTTTGAAAGAATTAACAAAAAAGAGAAGCAGAATAACATCACCTGGGATGGATAAGTGTCCTGTCTTCCCTGCTCCTCATCACTGGCTCCAGCTGCACCTTCTGGGGCCCTGGGAAGGGACTGCAGCCAGGATCCTGGGGCCCTCAACATCCCCCCCAGGCTCCCATAGGGGCAGACTCGCCCTTTCCAGTGCTCTGGGCCCCAACACCCCTCCGGATCCTACTACCTGGGATTCCTCCCTAAGGGATTCCAGGACACGGGAAGGTGTCCCACTGTGTGTCTGGCAACCAGGCCTGTGAGGTGTAAGGCCCTCGTGGCTTCACATTAGGCAACACTAAGGTGAAACCAAGCGTGAGGCCCAGAGTCATGGATTAGCCAACAATTAAACGGACTAAAATAGAGCTATTGAATTTTGAAAAGAATAAACATCTCTATTATTAATTGAAAAAACAAGATGTATTACAGGATCTGACTGTATAAGAACAGTCTCACTGATGGCAAACTAGAGCTGAGCTGTCCTACCTGAAAGATCCTCGCTGCACGTGACCGGCGGGAACCTAAAATGCTGTTTCAAGATACACTCGCGTGAAAGCAGAAGACAGTACACCGCCGGCCACCCTGTCTGAGGGCTCCTTAAAGATGTTTAGCAGAATTTCAAAGACCCAGCGTCAAAAAGGGGGAGGGATATAAAATACCTTGTGGACAGGTTTTTGGTATTCACTACAAGTTGGTATGATAATATTTTGGATATGTTCAGTTCAATAAAATATAAAACTAAAGTCAATTTTTCTATTTAAAATGCAGCTACTGAGCCATTTACAGTTAGGTTGGTGGCTTACATGCTGTTTCCACTGATGGTCCTGGTCCCCAATGACTGGCCCACACCACTAAGCCTGGCGAGTCACGAAGGGGGCTAGGGGCTGGGGGCTGGGGGAGGGGCGTAAACAGCCCTTTTCCAAATCTTCTGTCTGGCTTCACAACTTTATGCATTCAGAATTCCTTCTGTGGTCACTAACGAACACCCCAGTGGTTACGATCCCTGATCCGTGTATTTCTTACTTCACCACGCTGGAGGAATCCACCTGTCCCAGGACAGCCCGCGGCACAGAGAGAGGCTGCCTGACTTAAATGACCTTTACCTTGAGGATAATCAAGTATCGCCAGCCCCTGCAGAACAGATTGCGACAGTGAGTCGTGCTGAGGGTGGGGGACCCATGTGCTGGCTGTGTTAAGGGAGAGGCAGGCAGGGTGTGCTGGGAGCCCGCGAGGTCCGAGGCCAGCGCACAGCAGTGAGAGGGGCCTGGAGGGGGGGCGGGAGTCTAGTGGCTGGCGCTGGTCCTTGAAGTCATGGCCGGGGTGGCCAATTAATTCACTTGCTTTCACGTGCATAGCAACTGAAGACAGTTTTCTGGAGAACAACAAGGCAGATACTAATAGGCACGGTGGGCAGGAGAACCTGCACAAAGCTGCTCCTGGGTACAGCGACCCCGGGGCCAGGGACCAACCCATTTAAACAGAACCTAGATGGTTCTTCCATCCAGGGTGGCAGAGACTAACTACACTAGAAGGCAAGGTGTCACCAGGTCAGTTCCCTGGGAAGAACCCCGAGGGCAACCTGGCTCTGGCTGCTAGGGCTGTGAGCACGAGGTGCCGCCCCTGAATTCTGTTAATCTCTAGGATTGGGGAGACACTGGGAATTGAAACCCATTATTCACATGGCTGAGTGCGTCCATTTTTTTCAGATCCAAGATTTATACACTAGTGTGTGCACGTGCACACACACACGCACGCATACACACACACACATACACACACACACAGAGTAACAGAACATCTTGAAAACATTTCACAAGCAAAAAAGAATTTTTTAAAAAACATGGACTGCCCCAAGTAAGAGGACTTTAGATTAGTAAAAAATCAGCTTTATTCTCAGTCAGTTGAAAACGAAGATAACTAGCAACTTCAGATGGCCACGAGTCATTTCCTTTCTCCTGCTAATTAACTTTGCAAAGCAGTTAAATGAGGTTACAAAGAGCCAAACCAAGCCAACTGCCAAACTTCTAGAAAATCACCAAGCAGACATACAATTACAGCAAACACATTCAGCATGAGTTTAGGTTTTCAGTGACATTTTCTGGGGCCTAAAATAAGCTGTGGAGCGTGGCCAATTTATGCTACAAATATAATTGTGAATACCATAAATTAAGACCGCTGCTAGACAGTTCGCCAAATTCGGCGAGCGTTGTCAGAGACAGCCCTTCTCAAAATCAAACCCATATTGCTCAACTCCACTCTTCCAGAGGTGGACTCCCCTTCCTTCCTGCCCGCCCTCCCTCCCTCCTTCCCTTCCTTCCTAAATATTTAATTCTGACAGAGCCAATCTGTTTCGTCTTCCTTCTCCTCAGCTTGATTTTTAGTTACTATCCCTTGTCAACCCCCGTACAATCTTTACAAATATTATCATTCTCCTTTACCTTCCCCACCATGTAGCAAATTTTGCTAAGGTTTCAAAAACCTTTTGTTTCAGTTGTAAAATGTTTTGTTTGGTAAAAATTTTCTTGCTGTAGAAAATTATTGAAGAAGAAAAAAAAATGTATACAAGGTTAGACCCTTGCTCAAGGCCTGCATGCTGACGTAACGACCGGTAACATCTCCACGTGCTCCTAAGATTTCTTTCTGGGAATAAATTAGACATATGCACATACATAAAGTGGCACAAAACATGACATGATCATTCTGCACTTCATCATTATCCTTTTTTTCTCTGTCACATTTAAAATGTGATTCATTATATTGTTTCTTGCTGTGGACAGACTGTGATTTATGAGTCCGTCCTCTCGGGCTGGACAGACGGGCTGTTCAGTGTTGCTCTGTAGCAAACAGTGCTACGTAAGTTCTGGCATGCCTTCGGGATGATTTCCTTAGGACGGATTTCTAGATATATAATTGCTGGTCCTTAGCACCAGTTGCTGACCTCCTCGCCAGCAACCACCTCACACTCTCGCTGGCCATGCGAGGGAGCACTGCTCTTCCTTTGCAACCCAGGGCAGCACGTCTGATCCTTCCTCTAAGGCTTTAATAACCAAAATATCTGATGCTACAAGTTTACAGGTACAAACTCCCACCCCATGCACTTCAGAGTTTGGGGGGTTTCTAAAGATGCAGATTTCCCTGGAGAAAGGAATGGAGGAGGATGCTAAGACATGACAGGCAAGGACCTGGAGCCCCGCAGCAGGGACTTCTGAGCAATCTCAAGGGCCCGTATGTAGAAACAGGTCCTCAGGTAAGCTCAGAGCGTTCAGCGGCTGCTGATTCAGTGCTCGTCCCTTCCAGCTGATCAACCTGGAAGACCCACTCTTTTGGCAGCTTCTTGGAATCCAAGATGAACACAGAGTCAACACCCATAAGGCCTTGTCAGGCTAGCTCAGGAGCCAGAAGCCCCAGGAAGCAAGCCCTGCCTGCACCTGAGCCTGCGACGCCCTGAGCTTGCCCACACCTGAGCGGCACAGCTGGGCTTCCCCACGCCTGGGTTTCCCCACACCTGGGTTTCCCCACACCTGGGCTTGTCATCATCGCCACTTACTTGCCATTGCAGTAGAGTAGGAAGGGTGCAGCCTGGGCTCCTCCAGCCTCTTCTTTGAGCTGAGGCAGGAAGCTGAGTGAGGTGGGGGGGTCTTCCCTTTAAGAGGAGCAGTCCACATGAGGAGCATGTGAGCACCGAGCCCAGGTCCTCATGATCCCTGTCAGGCCATGGCCACATGACCCAGCTCCCAGGCCTGAGAAGGAAACCAGGGCCCCAAGCCCTGGGCCACCCACTGCGGGATCCCACAAATGCAGCCTTGGGACCTGCGAGAGACCGGCGGTGGAATACTCCCTTTGAAGCGGCTCCCCCACTGCCCCTGCACCCGGCCATGCCCTCCCCTGCTGGAAATGTCAGCCTGTCCTGCATAATTGAGACAATTGGACATAATCATCCTTTCAGGAGCCCTACATCAGGCAGCCAGTACCCGCGCCCTGGTGAGCTGGAGAAGAGGCACATGGCACTAATTATTGGTAATCCTTTTTAAGTCATGTGAGGTTGGGCCAGGGGTCGAGCGAGCCCAGCTGCAAACACAGCCTGAGTCCGCATGACTCTCATCCCCGTCTGGGAGTCTCTAATCCCCCCTCTCTCAGCAGCAGACTGACAGGTACCCACAGTACCCCAAAACTGTGACAGCGGCAGCTTTTTGGGTGTGCTCTAGGAATCTGCATGTGTATTCCAGCTCACAGGGATCTTTCTCAGGCTGGCTGCATGAGAAATGCATAAATCCCGAAATCTCTGCAGGAGCCTGGTCTTCGCCGGGCACATGGGAGTCTCCAGACCATGGGACCCCTCTCACTCCATAGAGAAGCTGGCACAATGCACAGCTGGGGCTCAGGGGCACATAGAGATGCTCCTAACCCAGGTCAGCACTCTGGCCCCCTACAGGGGCATAGTCAGAGCCACTTTCCCAGCCCTAAATTGCAGGAGGTCCTACTTGAGCCTGACAGGACGTCTCTGAACTCACAGTGGGTGCAGCATTGTGCACACGGCCAGGCCATTCACCTGGGAGGGGAACTGGGCCTCCCCTACCATCAGCTCCTCCCAGGTCTGTGGCCACTGAGGATGACAACCTTATCCACACAGTGGAGGTGCAGAAGTAGGTGGGAGCTACGCTCGGCTTCCTACATGTTGCACCACGTTGTATGTGTTGGAGGAGGACCTGGCGGGGTGGCAGTGCCAGCACAGCAGCAGCCCTGCCCAGCCCCTGGCTCGCCTCTCTTGGCCACTGGTGCTTGGCTCCAGGGGCCTGAGAGAGCCACGGCTTCAGCAGGAGTCCTTCCAGGAGCAGGGGGCTGGCCACGCGGCTTTCACCCCGGCAGCGCCGGTCGGGACCGTGTGTAGAGGCAGCGCTCTCCTGGGGCATCACGTACCACCCCAGGAATGGCCAGGGAAGGCCTCACAGGAAGTAAAGCCACGTGACAGCCCCGTCCTGGGTGCCAAGCATGGGAGCTTGGTAGGGCACAGCTGGGATCTGGGACACTCCAAGACACAGCCCATGACACTAATGGGAGTTGGTGGAACCTTCAGAAAGAGCAGGGACCTAGTAGGAGGAAGCGAGACACTGGAGATGTGTCCTGGAAGGGGACGTGGGGACCCCTGCCCCTCTTCCTCCTTCTGTCTTTGTTTCCTCTCCACTAGGAGAGCAGGTTTAGCTTCTGTCATGATGAGCCACCTCCCCATAGGCCTAAAAGCAATGGGCCACCCAGCCATAGATTGAAACCTCTGAGGCCAGCAGCCACACAAACCTTTGTTCCTCATAAGTTGATTATCTCAAGTATTTTGTCACAGTAGCAGAAGCTGACCAACATGGCAATGAACCCCATCTCTGGCAGCCTCGAACCAGTGCCTCTACTAGTCTTCCCTTATCAAGCCAGCTCTTTCTCGAGGTCATATAATATGAGAAGAGGAGACCCAGCCTTCTAAAACAGAACAGCTTCCTCTCTGGGTCTAGTTCAATGAAGCTTTAAAGTGACATCTGTGATGCTCCATACAGTGGCCACAAGCTATATGTGGCTGTGGAGTACTTGAAATGTGGCAGATATATGACTCACTGCATGTTCTGAGCAGAAAATAAACACAGGATTGCCAAGACTCGGGGTGATAATTTTACATTGATTGCAAAGAGAAATATCTTAGGTAAATCAGGCTAGATGAAATATATTATTAATTTTTTTCCACTGCTCCTATTCTACTTTTTATGACTTGACTACTGGAAAAATTTAAAGATGGCACAGAGCTGTGGCTCATAGTATGTTACTAGTGGACGGTGTGGGTTTGGAGCTGTGGGCGGGAGTGGATCCTGTACAGAATGCCCACACCCGGAGGCCTCCTGCTCGTGAATGTCACTGGGATATCCCGAATCATGGAACACTATGAGAACCCTGGAGAGCCCTCATGCATCCAGGGCCACCTGAGCGAACAGTGACTGCACTTGCCCTAACTGTGGGGAACCAAAGGTGTGGGAGGCCCAGCTTGCCTGCTCTCTGAGTATTAATCCACTCAACCCCACTGAACCTTGGAGATGGGGTCGCCCTGTCATGAACAAAGGACAGTGAGGCTCAGAGAAAGTGGCCCACTGGTGGTCACACATGGTGAAAGACACTGGGATCATGGCCTGTGTGCGTATCTGTGGGCACCTCTGCAGGCCACTGAGGAGATAATGGGACCCAGGCTGCAAGAGGACCACAGGTAAGGCCTAAGGTCATGGTCCAGGTTCCCATTCAGCTCACTTGGTTCAGGCTCTGAGTCCTTGTGACTAAGATGAGTTGTGGGGTTTCTCATGCTCCTTAATTCCCCATATTGCCTGACCAGTTGTTTAATCTGAAGCCTGTTTGGACCTAATGTTCACTTTTGTCACAAGGCTTTCCCTCATGGTGGAGTGTCCTTCTACGGGGAGATGCGTGTGTCCAGTTGTCCCCTTTTGGTGGTGTCTACCACCTTCAGTGATGATTGTCTAGAGCCGTGACACAGTGAGGACCTGCAAAATGATTTTCCAGTCTGATGGCCTCTTCTGCACCTTTTGAAGGGAATTTATCTCTAAAGAGGTTCTTTGGTCAGCTTTGGTCACCTCGACGTTGTCCTGATAGAAAAATCACGGAAATGGTTTCATCTCCAGGGCAACAAGATGGTTTCTCTCCGTCATCCTGCATGCTGAATGTGTTTTCTCTTTCAGAGTGTGAATTCATGAGTTTGGGCATTTTAGTCTGCAGTGGTGATTTTCCTCACTGTTGGTTGAATTGTCCTAATTTTACTGGGCTCCTGACCCTCACACCACTGCAGAGACTGGGACGGAGTCCCTGCCAACTGAAAGGAGAAGATATCTCTCGTGGGTCTTTTATATTTCTTTCATACCTCAGATCTGAACTCGGTCATTTCTCCAAGGAGCCATGGATTTGCTGTGTGGGAAATCATATTTAGAAACCAGTATCACCTTCTAAACTCAGGCCTTAGAATAACAGAGAATATTAGACTGAATGACAAGGTTGTGCACACGTGTATGTGTGCGTGTGCGTGTGCATTTTTAAAGAAAATGTTTCATAGTTCATATTTACAATTTATACTCAAATTTGAAAAATGGGGATTTGACTTCTTTAATGTTACATTCATTTCTCTTCTAATACTGAAAGTCTGATTCCTAATGACATTAATGTAGCTCTTCTTTTGCTTTATCCTAAGGGTTGTTTAGAGAAACAATATCAATATTACCACTAACAGGAATCTGAAAGAAATTCACAACATTGTTCTGTTGTCCTCCTTTATGTTAGGGTTTTCAAACCCCTTAAAACAGTTCTCTGGTTACTCTGCAAACTTGACGCCATACAACTTACTTAAGTCATTTGCCTTTGGATTTTTAGAAATTATCTTTTAAATTTAATTTTGTTTTATAATAATAGGAAACATTTGCATGTGTGCAGTGTCAAATCTGCAAACGAGATTCATCTCATGGGGTCTGGGTACCAGATCTAATCCTCTTCTTAGTTCTTCCCCTACGACAAGGAAATTTAAGAGAAGTATTTTCATTTAAAAAAAAAAATGTTAGGTATGCATATGTATTTGTTTCTGTCTTCCTCTTTCTCACATAAATTCTAAGTGTTGTTTGTACTTAGCCTCTCCACTTGTCCTGGGAATTAGAGAGTTTCTCCCACCGTTTCTGTTTATAGTTGTGCAGCCCTGTCTGGATGAGTACAGGAGCCTTAATCCAATGGTCTCCTAGTGAGGACCTCCCCTCTCTGGTAGTTCTCAGTCTTTACAAACCACACAGCAGCAAAAGCCTTGCCGTATCTCATTTTGCATCTGCCAGGAACCTTTAGGTTAGATTTTTAGAAATGAGATTGGCGGGATTAAGTGTAAACAGACATGTAATTTGCTGCAAAATTTAGTGAAGATTCTATCAATTTGACTTTCTACCAGCATTTTATGAGAATTATTTTCATGCTGCCTCACCAACAGAAAATATCACTTAAATTTTTAGATTTTTGCTAATCGCCTTAAAAACTGGTGTCTCAGTAAAGTTTTGGAGAATGGCCTTGTTTTCTTGTGATGTACTTGTCTGCTACCAGGCTAATTAATACTAGTTTGTAGTATTGTGTTTTGTAAGAAAATAATTTTTTTATTTTCTAAAATGTATTTGGTACAGGATCTCACTACTCAGCTTGGACTCATAGTGATCCTCCTGTTTTCAACCTCCCCAGTGCTGGGATTACAGGCAT
>NDGN011459018.1:0-13421 GCA_002564285.1 Tympanoctomys barrerae | reverse complement strand
ACGGCCATTGCTTGGCCAATGTGCTCTCTGTGAAAGCCTGAGAGAATGTTTTCTCTCCATGACTTTCCTTGGGCACACTCTACATCATAGCACTGTGCTGCTACAATGCTATATATGGTTAGATTTCTAAATTTCTGTATGAAAATATGTAATTGTTTAGTCCTATTTTTTAACATATTTTTTATTATTTTTTTCTTCACATTCAGTAGAGATTTAAAGTTCAACATATCAATACTTGATAGAAAATACCTGTTCCATGTTATATATAAGATATTCAGACAGATAGTAGCATTAAGCTCAACTGCCTATGTTATAAGGTAATAATACCATTAATCTTCTCTTCTGGAGAGTTAACAACTTAAGTTTTCAGACCAAAAATTAGAGAAAAAGAAGGGCTTCAAGGATAGCCAACATTTTGGCTCTAGTCATTCAAGGTCAGTGAGGACTCAGGACATAAGAGAACCTGTACTGTAACATCCTATAACTCAGTGGTGTCCCAAATTTTCTGATCATGAGATTTTTGTTTGTTTCTAGCTTAAATATATGGTTAGAGTAAAGTTGTAGAAGGCAATCTAGTGGTTAGATTTCCCATTTATATTTTATTTTCTGGAATATTTTTTTCATAGTTACTTGTTTAAAAAGATTTAAAAATTATTGCACTTTGGTCAGAAAAATAATAAATATATCTTATAATGTTCAAAAAAAGAGATTATAATGCAAGAAGGAAAGATGGTGGACATGTATCTAGGCATACTCTACTCAAGGTAATTCAGCCATGTTCAAAAGGTTAACATGGAGAAGACAAACAGTTGTGAGAATGCTCAGTTCAAGGCCATGAAGATTGACAAATACATTTCTGAGCATGCTCAGTTTAGTCTTATAATGAGCCAAGTTTACTCTCTAGTTGCCTACAAGAGTGGGTTTGGGTGGCACCATAGCCTTGGTTGGTTCTCTGAAGTTTCTCAAGCCTTCACTGGAACAGAGACTTGAGGAGAACCCCGAGAGCATGTTAATGTGGGAGCTGGTGCCCAAAAGTGCTTGTCTTGCTTATCAGCTAATGTCACTATCCAGAATGTCTGGAACAGAGAGAAAAAACGGGTGGGGCTTTTTTAAAGGCTTTTTCATTAATAATTACACTTCTCCTTAAACATACAAAGTAAATAAAAAATAAAATAAAAAGTGAATAAAATAAAGTAGGAGGTTTTGGCTTCAAAAGTAGTTAAAATCATGATAACTGATGCACAGTTATCACAATATACATCATTTGAGAGAGAACTCCAAGGCAAGAAGCAGCACGTAAGTAATATGGCATTTCATGAATACTGAAGATTGAAAATGGCAGACATTTATAGTTTACTGTTTTCTTTTTGAGACTTTCCTTTTCTTCTTTCCCATAGCATTAAAAATAAATGGTATTCAGAGTCAATTTTGTGTAACTGTGACAGTTAATCATGCTGTATGACTTCACTGGCTTAAGAAACACCCAGGAAAGCGCACTTCTGGGTGTGTCTGCGTGCGTAGGTAGGACCCTGAGGGCTCTACGTCACCCCAGCTACTTGCTCTGTGGTGTCGCTGCCCTTTTCTGTCTCCCGGTGCCATGAGCTAAGTAAGCAGCCTCGCGGTACCACACCCTCTGTGACGGTGTTTCTGCCTCAGAGGCTCTAAATGACAGGCTGAATCCTCTGAAACCAGGAGCCAAATTAAACTTTTCCTTCTTTAAACTGTGGGTTTGGGTATGTAGGAAAACTGACAAATACAGTAATTTCAAAAGTATGATGCTAAAAGCAAGGCAGCAGGAAAACTGTGAAATTGTGTGCTGATGTGCTGGCTTACCTGCCTCTTAGTCTGCAATAATAGAGACCACTCCTCAGTAATAGGGACACTAGTCTCCTTGTCTGCTGTGCTTCTCCTGCCTAGAAAAGGGATGAGATATGATAGATGCTCAATAATCATTTAAAGAATTTACGTAAAATAGAGACAGAATTTCAGTCTCCAAGGTTGCAGAGCCTGACAAAGTTGTAAGTGTCAGACCCCCCTGGATGGCAGACCTGCCCTCTAGCTCCCACCTCTCAACAGCCATAATGTCCTCGGAGATCATCGGAGGGAGAACTCTAAATTCAGAATTGAGAACTCCCAGCATCTCACCCCTTTCACTGACTAGAGTCCCACCTACAGCACAGTCTGCTGTATTGTCACCTGAATTCATGTTCACAGGCATTTTTTGGAATCCTTACTCCTGAGGACAGAGACCACATATCTTGGCATCTTATTTTTGTTTTAATAACATTCAAACAAGAAACTTGCTCACTGTGAGAGCCCACATGATTTATAGGTTGTATATGTCTTATTTTAAAGCATTGTTGCATTTAAAATTTAAACCAGTTCCCAAGAAGAATATCTTTAGCTGCTAAAGATAGGCTTAATGTTATCAGAAAAAAAGGACCCCTGCTTTGGAATCTTAGGAGAGAAACAGAAAATCATGTTCACAGTTAATTCAATACCTGGACTTGATTCACAAATTTAAATGGAAACTTTCAGAGATTCTTATAGTTCACACAAATCTTTGCATTAGTAATTAGTACCTTAGCCACTGCCTTCTCTTGAAAATGCATCTCAGAGATGTCCAACTACCTAACGCAAGCCCCTTACTTAATAGAACAAGCTATCTAGAGAATATGAAACAACAGTCTCCCTGTGTGTCTCCCCTACCCCAAATCAATAATTCAAAATTATAACTGTTGTTGCTTTAGCAGTTGGCATTTTGAGGATACCTTTCATTTTCCTTGACAAATTGCCAACTGCAGATTGATGCAGCAGTGACATTTTGAAGACCCAAGAATGGTCCAGTGTTTAACCCTTCCTCTGCACTTGTCCCTGTCTTGTACACCAGGAAAAAATACATCAGAAATAAAAGGAACCTTGCCATAGATTCACTTACAAAACTAACAGATCTTTTTCTCATCTGTTCCTGAAAGAAAACAATATTTTCACAAATAATGAACAAGCCAAAATTGTATGTGGCAAAATTTCCCTCCAGGGCCCCTTTCCCTATTCCAAACCCAAAACTCATCAAAGCTGCTCTCGAGGTTTTGTCCGTACACATATTTCTGTGCAGTGAAACCTAAGTTCTGACTGAACAGCTCTAGGACTTGCAGGTGTCACAGAAAATATAGGGCAGAAATGGATAAGGTGCCAAATTTAGCAAATAAAAATACAGGGAGCCCAGTTAAATTTAGATTTCAGATAGACTCATCTTCCAGTACAAGTATCTTTCATGTAATACAGTGGGCATAATTATAATAAAAATGCATTAGTTGCTTGAATCTGAAATTCAAATTTAATTGGGCATCCCATATTGTACCTGGCAAAGCTTGGGTGGGAAGGCGTCCTAGGGAGAGAGCACCGCCTTTCTCTCCGGGGCGGTTTCACCTGGAAACCCCAGAGTGGCCAGAGTGTCTTCAGATGAGCCCCACTTCTACCTTTTGTTGTTTGTGGTTATTGTTGATGTGATTGTTTGGAAAAAGATTTGCCTTTTGCTTTTTATACTTTTATTTTCAAATAAAGTTTGATTTATAATAGAAGCATGGTGACTGGCAAATGAGGCACTTTGGCGCCAGCAGGTCTGGAATACCACTCCAGCTCTCCCATTTACTCACAGTGTGATCTCAGAGACTAGTTAATCAGCACACATTCAGTACCAGGATAGTACATACCTGTTCTGTGTGTTCCCCAGGTTGAAACGAGAACTTACAAGGAGAGAAAAGCCTCTGTCGTGGTAGTGATAAGACAGCTATCCAGTGTTCATCTATTTCCCACCAGGATTTCTTCCCCAGAAAAGGGAATGCTGGGTTGTCATGGCTCCAAGTCTCTTATAAAGCATTGATAGGTTGTCTTGCTATAGCTCTTTCTTTGTTTCCTTCTTCAATATTTTAATCTATGGTAAAGTGCCCAATTCTTCAATGTACAACTTGATAAATTTTATTATTTGTTCACTCAGCTACCACAGGGAGGTCAAAACCTAGAACATTTTCATATGCCCAGAGCCTTCCTTGAGCTCCTCCTCAGTCAATACCATCTTTATGCAGGGAACAAAGACTCTGCCTTCCGTTAGCATGTGTCAGACTGTTCTTGAAGTTAATAAATATAGAATCATACAAAAGGTGTCCTTTCAGGTTTAGCCTGGTCACAAGGGTGAACAGCGGACACCCCAGTAACTGTTGTCTAGCTGCGGTGTTCACTAGGTTGGTGTATTAAGTGCATTGTTGACTTACAGTATTTTCAAATTACGATGGCGTTATCAGCATGTAGCGCCACTGTAAGTCATCGAACATCTGTTTTGTGAAATGTATTATGTGGCCTGCAAATATCTTTTAGCAACAAAATAATCAGTGATGCCAAAAACCCAGTAGTAGGATTAGAAGATTAAGCCCTCTGAGGACTTTTTTTTGTAATGCCCTGGGGCACCAAGAGGGAGGGAGGGAGGGAGGTTCTGGACGGTGTTCACTCCTTGAAAACACTCGAGGTGGAAACAGGTCACTGGAAAGACAGGGAAATTATACCTCCCTGAATTATAGATAACAGCACAGCCTTGGGAGGTGAAAGGCTTGGGTTCAAATCTCAGACTTGCCACTTACCAATTATGTGACTTTGTGACGTTAACTTCTTGAGCATCTGTTTCCTTGTTCTAAAAAGATGTGGTCAGCAGTGGCCACACAGGATTGCAGGATTGTCTTTTTTTTTTTTAGTGTTTAAAGCAATTTAATTTTATGGTGTGTGAACTATCTCTTAACAAAGTTGTTAGAGATTTTTTTTTTTTGAACTGGGAATTGAACTTGGGACCTCATGCTTGCCAGGCAGGCACTATGCTGCTGAGCTACAATCCTGGACCCTAAAAATCTTTTTTTTTTTTTTTTGGTGTCAAGTATCAAACTCAGGACCTTGCACGTGCCAGGGAGGCACTTATGAAAATTGTAATTTAAAGTCATACCACGTGTTCCCTCAGGGAACTCAGGCTAAGGTATGAAACACCTGGAGTGTCACAAGAAGGAAGGGGCCAAGAAAAGGCTAAGGATCTTGACCATTTGTGACTCAGTTCACCCTTCATTGCAGATGGAGGACATCCCTCACCCCTCACACAGGATTGTCTTGAGGGTGCAGTCAAATTGTGGAAGTTCAACAAGGTTGCATTAGTAGGAATCAACCCTCTCCCAGTACTTCCACATCTGTTTTTCTGTTAAAATACTCTGAACAAGTTAACACGCATTTCTTCCTTTTGAGATGATCGTACCTGCTGATACCAGTTTTTCATTCCTGGAACAACTTTATTTAGAGAAAAATGGGAATGCCTCAGACTAGTATCTTCAATAGGCTTTGAAAATTTATAGGAATGCAATCTGAGCGGAGGGAGATTAAAGTACCTGTTCCCCATGTTGTCAAAAAATAGAGAAATTAGAGCTCGAATTTACTACAGTGCTAATTCATTTTAGTAAAAGCCAATTAAATCTTCCCCTTCATTTTCACAGTATTTCACATATGATAAATACTCAGAACAGCCAATAGTTGTTGAAATGAATTGTAATGGTCAGCCTAATTCTGCATGTAATTTAAGCAGAACCCAAGACAGTATTCCTCTCAAAAATGACTTCAACATCCAAAAGGTGATTGGACGAACATGGTGAATCTGTGTATCTTTGCTCCTTAGGGAATACAGAAAATGACTGCAAAACGAATTTGTTGCGAGGCAATGTTTCTAAAACCTTGTGATTGTTTGAATTTTTGCTTGAATCATAAGCAAATTTCACCAACTATCTAACCAGATCCGACCTGGGGTTAATGAGAATTACCTGAAGAACCCAGACTAGAGGACCTCACTGGTCTCAGGCAAACAAGAACACAGTTATTTACTCTATGGTATAATAAACAGTGGGAGATGGTATACAACGTGCTGGGCAGTACAGAAAGAGCATTTTAGAGGGAAAAAAAGGGAATTTTTCATGGAAAAAATAAAATTCTAAGGAACCATCATAATGAATAATAGAATAGCAGTGTGGCCTTGGGTAAGTTACTTCATCTCTGCCCTCACCCAGTTTAGCTATACACAGGATAATATTATTTAATCTTTTAAGGGTTGAGTTACAATAACAGTTCTCAAATTTGAGAGTATGGTGGAATCATCCAGAGGACTTGGTGAGCCGGATTCCTAGGATCAATCTCCCTACATCAGTAGGTCTGGTGTAGGCCTCTACCACTGGCCTTTCTAGCAAGTGCTCAGATATCACTAATGTCGGAGGATTGGGTGCTGAGAACCACTGCATTAGTAAAAGTGTGAGGTTTAGCACATGGCACACAATAAGTGTGAGCTATTGTTTATGAACTTTTGAGCTGGGTTTAAATGGATGAATAGGAGTTCTCCACATAGAGGAAGACCCTCCAGAAAAGGTCAATAGCCAAAAGAAACAGAGTGATTTGGGGGGAATAAAATAGATTTGGTGTAGCCAGAAAGTAGAATGCTTTAGGGTTAACCTGGGAGAGAATATTGCAGGATAGCCTAATGATTTGATGAGCCCCTGCTGTTAAAAGTTCTCTCCCTCTTGGTATTTCCCTTGTGAGACTTGGGCTCCTAGGGCCGCGCTGGGCACACAGTGAATGTTCAGTAGATGTGTCAGAGTACACATAAACAGAGAAGGTATATTTTGTGTAGATTTTAGAAGGGCAGCAGTTGACCAGTTAGCAACCTCCTGGCTTGGAAAACACAGGCAGTCCTCAATTTCTCAGGCCAGACACAAGATTTCACGGCAGCTGAGCAGCTGAAACTATCTCCTTGCGTTATTTCATCCCAACAGAACAGGACAAATCCACAAAGCAATTTTGTCCACTGAAAAACAATTACAGCCTGGTGGGGGGAGAATACCAGGAAAGGCTCGGAATTTTCCAGTGAGCCAGAGTCTATGAAATCTGGACAGATTTAATCACCCTTGTTGTGGCCAACCCGTAAACGGAGAGCTTAATCTCATTTTTATTTCCATAAAGAACAAATTGGAGAGGCTTCAGGAAGTGAGAGTCAAGGCCTCAGAGTTAGAAAGATCTCACCACTGAAAGAAATCAAGAAATTCAAAATGCAGGCTACAAAAGCTGAAGGGCAACTTAGATGTTTACATCCTATAAATTTGTGCTTGGAAGTTAAATGTAAAATATAAAGTAGTTGTGTTGTCACAGAACAAAGGAATTTTTATTAAAAAAAAAACCCACTTAGTTTGTGTAGTAGGCTATGTTGTCAGGCTGTGTGATGACGTTTATTTCCATCTTCTCAATGTGTCTCTGAGACTATGAGTGCACCCTCCACCAGATGAATGCCAAAAGTATACTGTAAGGCTCTTTATGGCCATCAGGTTGGGACCAAAATCTTTCTCTGCTTTTGCTTTTGCAAGCAGAAACAAACACAATTTAACTTACCTCAGGTACTGGTCAGAGCAGGGAGTCCTAATGTGAGGAGAGCAGCAGGGAATCGGATGCACACAAGTCAACCAAGGGACCAGCTCCTTGGCTGTGCTTTGTGAACCCAGAGTGGCTCATAGGAAATCCAGAAGAAGGCAAAGTGAAGAGGGCCAAATGGCCAAGGATAGATTCTTGGTTCTTCCTTCCATGAACAGTTACCTAATTGTACCTCAGTTTCTTCATCTGTAAAATGAGATTGATAATAGTGCCTGCCTTTCAGTGTTGTGAACTTTGAGTGGATTAGATCTTAAATGTCACCACCCAGAAGGTAATGTCAAGATACCTACCAGCTGAGTGGTCCTAGGAGGTTCATTTAACCTCTCTGGGTCTCAATTTTCTCTGAACACAAGATGACAGAATGAGTGGGTCTCTGAGAAGTTTCCTGTTCTTAACCTCTAGGTTCTCTGTCTCTGCTGTCAGTGTTCTGTTGTGAGGAACAAGACTGCCTTTTGTGTTCTCTCCTCAATAATCTTGTCATGAATTCCTGAGAGGCTTCAGGAAGTGAGGTATCCTTAGGGTATACTTCAGCACTGAACTATACCCTAAGAACATGTCATTTGCTCAGAAACCCTGAATGATTGGTGACAGCATATAGTGAGTGTCTATTTATCAAACATCATTTTTAGATAGTATAACAATACTGAAGTTTAATTCCTGACACTAGATAGCTCCAGTCCAAAAGCCTTATGGAAACTGCAGTGGAAATATTGGCCTTTATGGTTGAGGGCAGAGACTCCATCTGCCTTTGCCCTTCCTGTTAGAGAGAGGCACAGGTACAGAGGCAGGGGGACCAGCATCAGCTTCACTAGGTCGGAGGTGCTTTATACATCCTGGTTCTCTGGAGTTGGCTGTGAGTGGTCTTGGCTGAGCTACTCAACTGGAGAGAAATCAGGATGCTGTTCACAGAAAAGCAGACGATATTTCTGGGTCATAAAACAAGAAATAAATAAAGAATTGTCCACAATCACTAGTGATAAGTACATAGGAATCTTTGTGAAGAGGGACTACAGGAAATGCAGGCTGGCTGCCTGCGTTTGGTGTGAGGTGGGAAGTCTGACTTGGCAGGGAGAGTGGGCTCTACAGCAGCTTACCTGGAGCCCAGCCCTTCTACTCAGAAGCAAGGAGCCAGGAAGGTGGCAGGTAAGTTTCACCAAAGGAAAGCCACGCCTACCAAGAGATGAAGAGAGGCGTAACAGGAGAGACAGTAGCAAGGAAAACCTAAGCTGTGCTGGTCTGAGAAAACAGCTTTTTAAGCTCATTAGTTATGGGAAAAAGGCCCAGTGAAGATCCCAGAAGAGCAAGCTGAGCATGTAGAAAGTGCTGAGAAAAGCGGGTTTATTCTCAGTGCATTTCCCTATTTTTATAATTTACCTCAACTTTTCTTCAGATAGGAATGGTTGGTCCCAGTAGAGCTGCATGGAGAAGGGCTGTCAGTGTGAACATGCAAGGGAAGGTCTTCAGGGCTATGCTCGGGAAGGTGCTGGCAAGCATGGGGATTAGCGCGCCTGGCTTGGGGAATGAGCATGATTACTGAGCATGTGATGTAAGTAAGTCTTTATCTTCAGAACACATTTCAAAAATGAAAAAGCAAACCAAGCTGATTATGAGGAAAATGCACTTGCTATAACCAAGTTGTGAGAACAGATCTGGGATAGGAGTGAAGACCGCACACTCAGCTCTTCAGAATGCTCCACAGTTTAGAAGAGAAGATGGCTCATGCATGAATCCATAAAGGGGGCACCTCCAAGGTCTGAGAATAAAAGGTGAAGTGGGGGGTGAGGTGGGTGTAGGAGCACTGTTCTAAGGAGCTTCTCTGACTCTTAAAGTCCACTGAGAACACAAGGCAGACAACATCAGGACATATTTTGAAGGGAGATCTTGACCTTGCTCACTGAAGAATTTTGCATGTTGGATTTGGCCACTGAACTCTCTTCGTATGGTTTGGGTCCTCCTTAGGCTGGGCTTTCTGCCTCTTGCCAGCCCTTCTGTGTGTCTGAGCCCTACTTCATCTTAAATGCTTCTCTGGGCTCAGTGGTATCATTCATTCAACATATGATGGGTCCTTCGCTGTTTTCTTTCTTGTGTGCATTCACTCCACTATCCCAGGAGTCATTGTATCTTAGAGAGAAATGTGCTAGACTGGTTCACATTGGAGTCCTTAAAACCAGCACAGTGCCCGGGAGGTTGTTGATACTGAGTGTGTTTATTGGTTGGATTTTCTCTTGCTTTAAGGTGACTTCAAGCCCACGAACCAGGAGAGTCAAGTACCATACTAGCTTAAACAGAATCCAGAAACAAAGGGACAAGGACAGAGGGAAGAAGGCCTGGGAGAGAGAAAGAAGTTATCTCTGAAAGCTTGATGGTGGGTGTGAGAGTCATCCTGGAGTCAAAGGCTGCCTCTGACCATTTTGGTGAAAATCCCCAGAGCTATGGAAGCTCCTACCTATAGGGATCATGATTCACACAGGATTTAGAGCCAGGCAGTCCCTGGGAATAGTTCAAAGGGATTTGCTGAATCATTGGCTGAACTGCCCTGGGAAGACTTTGTGTATGCATTCCATGGTGGTGCTATCAGGCCAGGTTACAAGGCTCCTGGGAAGACTCCAATCTCTGTCTTTTGTATGTAGATCATTTCACAAATATTTAGTAGCCTCCTCTTAAGTCTTAAGATCTGCCACAAGCACCAGGCAGGTAGCAATAAGCATATCCAACAAAACAGCCTGTACTTGCACAGCTTAGGCTCTAGAAATAAGATAAAGAAAATGAACAGTGTGTTAGGTAGTGGTATGTATTTGACATCACATAGGTACAGGAATTAGGCAAGATGCTAAGGGTGCAGCATACACAAAAAAAGGTATGATCCCTGCTGGGGAGGTGCAGAATCTTCTGAAGGAAACATCGACCTCCAGTAGACTCACTATCATAGAAGACATCAGGTCCCTTTACACTAGGAGACCTGACAGTGTGGAAGATACTGAGCATTTAATGTTAAGAGTGGGGCTGGAAAATTTTGCTGCCAAGTAATGACACCTGAGCTGCTTGTCTAAGGGATGGAATTTCAGCAAAAGGAGGAAGAGCATGTTCAGCCGAGAAAACATGAGAACAGTTGTCGTGCAATTGTAAAGAGTGGCTCAGTGCCAAGACTGTGCAGAGTTAGCAATACCATGAGGATGGTACATGGCCATGGGGAAGGGAGTGAAGCTTCCAGTGTGGGGAGGATGGCACTCACGTAGGGAAGGCCATGTTGCTCATACGCAGGTGCTGTTACCATGTCACCCAAGGGCCATAACACCAGTCTTGTTTGCTTAGTAGGTTCTACAAGAAATTTATAGACTTCCTCAATGAACTAAATCAGTGGATGTTCTAAAAGCTAGTAGGTATAACTGGGTTGATCACAAGCCCAAATTAGGAAAGAATCAATTCAGGAATGTGAAACAGTTTCCAATGACAGGAAATGCAGGAAGTGGACCTCACCCTCTGCTGCCACGCAGTTCCTTCCAGCTCATCCAGTACCTTCTTGTCTGTAGTCAAGTGAGGCCTGGGTAAGATTGGTAAGACCCATTCACCAACTTGGCATCTGATGAGGCCCCCAGACTCAGATCACTGCCCCCCAGGCTCAGCATAAATGTGTGACGTTTCAGTACAAATTTACGACTTTAACTGGGTGAAAAAGCAAAAGCTGTGTCGTGAGGACACAGTGAGGCCCCAGCGGTCAGGTGTTTACATCAGGTGTCCTTAACATTCTGCTATTTGGAAACTTTTTGTGAGTATCAGGCTAAGCTTTGTATCACCATTTGGGCCACCTGGATCTACTATCAGAGTGAGTAACAACCCTGGCTTGCCCAGAACAATTCAGGGTCAGAATGAAAGCCTCACGCTCTAGTAATCCCTCAACCCTGGGCAAACTAGAACAGTTGGTTACCCGACCATGGGCCACTTTGTTCCATTCCAGTAACATCATAGTGAATATAAACTCTCTCCACCCGGTAGTTGGCAGTTAGATTTCAAGCTCTTTCTGTGTGTTCTGGCTCAAGTCAGGGGAAAAAAAATAATAAGCCCTTGATAGTTTCTGTTCTCCAGAGTTTTACAGATTTCAATATGCTAGCCAAGAAGGAAAAAACTATTCTCAGCTTGATTCCTGTGCCAGTTGATAGGCAGTGGCAGACATGGGTGGTTTCCAGGAGCATTATTCTGCTCCTGAGCTGGATTTGAGCCTCCTGGCCCCGCCACTTGATGGCACCATCTCCAGACGCTGGCAGGGGTGCCACAGTCTGTCACTCTCGGGGGCCACTTGGAATTTTCCTGTTCTGACAACTAGACAAGATGCTGTTTGAAGGATGTTTAATACTTGAGTGGTTTGTTTTCAGGATAGATGTGTCTCAGAGCAGATTTGCTTCAGGAAATACTGTGCTGGAGTCTGGTCTGCATCCTATTTGAAGAGCCTGCCTGAAGGGTTACTTTGTTAGACCGTTTTTTTTGTCCTGCAGTTTAAATTAGTGCACTGACCTTTTGCTGAAAACGGTAACACAGAACTGAATGGGAGCTTGCAAGCAAAAGGATGAAACCCTGAGTCGTTAAAGCTGATACGGCATTTGCTTCACCTCGGGCTCACACAAGGTATCATGAAGTGACTGAGAAGATTATGGCAAACTTTAGGAAGGTCCTTCTGAAGTGAACTATCTGCCTGCAAGTGCTGCCACAGTGCTATGTATAGAGCAAAAGGGATTTGAGGAAAGTCCACCCCCGCCCCACCGTCTTATCACCCACCCTCCTTCAGTTCTCAGCAAGTTCTGAGTCCCAGGCTCAGATTGTTTGAGAAATAGTTTGCTCTCCGAGAAACTTACAGAGGTAAAGTAGAATACAAAAGGAAAAGAATCTATTTCCAGGAAAGCAGAATTGGGAGGAAATGAGAAAATGATTTATCAAAGGAAATGTGTGGGAAGGAAGGCAGGAAGGGGTGCGGTTGCCGAGGCAGCGTGATCACGTGGCAGGTGACGTAGCTGTGTGCCCGGGAATATAGTTTGAGAGATGTTGGATAGGTTTCTTGTCTCATCTATTTACTCTGGCAGAGGAAACCCAGTGTTAGAAATTCTTTTCTCTCTCTTCTTAGGTCAAGTTTGGTCCTCCTTAGAAAACTTCCATTGTATGAAAACTGCCTTGAAATGGGATAGTGCACATGTGAACGCGTTTGCCAGGCAGGTTTTATTCTACTAGCAGTAAAGCAGCGGCACTTGCAGAGGTAGGGACATCAGAAGGCTGAAAGGCATAGGAAGAAGTGTGATGTTAAACAGATATTGCCCACCTTCAATACCTTCCCAACACGGAAAGGAAAAGAAAACAAAAAGCTTGAAACTGCTTACCTTGGACTTTTCTCCTAACCAGACTCCTCAGAATTAAATCTCAGTAAGCTGTGCACAAGGAGATCTCCCTCAGTGTCATATTTTGTAAGACCGGCTTTCTCTGCCAAGGCCAACCTGCCAGTCAGTGGCCTACAGGGCTTCCTACGCCTTGGCTTGGAGGAGGCACCAACCTCCTCCAGAGAAGGAGCCAGTTTTGTTCTCCTGCAGACAAAAGGAACATCTAATTGGATGGAAAAAATAGAAAATTTAATTTAAAGATTTAGGTATTGCTGAAAATAAAGACTATCTTAATGCACTTTTCAAAAGAGAATATTTAATTTTTTTTCAAAATTAGGTTAAAAAGTTAGATGTAGTACAGCTACCAAATATGGCAGAAATGCAGACAAAAATAAATTATAGTAAGAAATTTTATAGAAATTTTTTAAATAAGACCAGAAGATGACATATTAAATCAACACATCAGAGTAAATTCTTGAAATCTTTCAAAATGTTAGACTTTTTTTTTTTTTTTTGTATTTTTTAGGGAAAGGTATACAGGATGTTCAGGGTCTCACTACTAGATCCTAC
>NDGN011458999.1:0-10194 GCA_002564285.1 Tympanoctomys barrerae | reverse complement strand
GAATTTTAGGAACAAACGGAGGTTATGAGCAGAATATATTTATTGAGGGAAAGAAAGCTGTCCGAGAGAGGGACAGGAGGGGAGCTCGAGCGGGTTGTCCCCCAGGAAGCTGTCTCTTCCAGGGACTTTTATAGTGTAAAACCACGCGGGGCTAAGGTACAGATGAAGGGGTCTCACTTAGGTGGCCATGAGGTGGGACAAAACTGTGGCCAACCAATGAGCTTACAAGCGCCAGTGCTCAGGCAAAATTGATTAAGTCCAGGACCAAATGGGGAAGCGAGTTACATAGCAAGCGGGCATGAATGTAGAGCAGGACTTTATCAGGTAGCCATCTAGTAGTAGTCGGATTAAAGATTCTTTGGTCTCCCTCAGGGTGATGATCAATCTCAGGTGCCAGTCTTTAGGGAGGTCGGCATTTGTTTGATCTTTGGTCTCCAGGTCTGGCCCATGGAGGCAGGAGCATCCGCCCCTCCCACACTTGTAAGGTGTCTTGTCTTCTGTGTTATCTCCTTTGAGGGCCTGGCCCCGTCTGACTGCCTATAATATTTCCAGCTAACTCGGCTGCCTGCAACTACATGACGTCTTTCAGAGGCTTGCAGATGCAGCTGGGAGCCATCCCCCCTTCCCGGCACTGCCCAGATCTGTGCTCGTGGCATGGGGCCATATCCACGGGCCCAGGTGCTGCAGGATCAGGCACCACCTGGCAATGGAAAAAAGCACGTGTGTCCCAGCCGCCTCTGGCCCCCAAATTACTCAAATTAGCCCACCAACAAGAAGCCTGTGAGGCCCACCTAATCCCCATCTTCTCTCTGTCCACTGCCTCCTAAGTCCCTACCACCACATTCCCACTGTCACGGCCTCTAGGGGACGATTAGCTGCCTTCCACCGCACAAGTCTCTGGCCAGGTGAGCCTGACCCCAGCCACATGGTCCACCCCCAGCCAGCGTGGCCCTGTCCTGAGTTAGTCAGACTGGGCCTCCTGGTGCCGCGAGGTGTGAGGCCATCGTCCAGGGAAGGCTGAGTGGATTTTGCATGGAACAGTCGTGGCCAGAGGAGGGATATCGTGTATGTAACAATCGAACACCATGCGCTGGAACTTCAGCTTTGGAGAGGTGGCCAATTTCTCTTCCCTTTGAGTGTGGACTTGGCTGTGTGATGTTCTCCTACAGTCTCCATTTGCTCTGCCACCTGGGCCGCTCCACTCCTGCAGGGCCTGGCCCTGCCAGACTAGTTAATTCCTAGAGATAGGAAGGGGCTCCCTGGAGGCCACATCTTTCATATGCAAAAAGCCCACCTTCCTTCCTTTAGGAGCTCCCCCCTGAGCCCGGAACAGGACCTCTGGGGCCCTCCCAAGAGCTCAGGCCCTGGCAGCACCCACACTCACTGACCCGAATTTCCCCCCCTCCCCTACACACCCACAAGGACTCCTTCCCTCTCTGCTGCTCCGCCCTGTGAGACGCCTCGGATGTGGTGGGAACTAAGAGGGGTGAAAATCGCTCTCCTCCCAACCTCCACGATCACATTGAGTGTCCTCTCATGCCTGACTAGAACCACGCTGTCGTATTAGACCCTGCGTGACACTTCGAGCCAGGAGACAGGATGGCGCTTCATCATGAGCAGACACTTTATTTTTGAACAGTTCCTCCAGCTCGGGCGAGTTTTGCATGCAGCCGGCAGGGGCAGCCGACCCGGCTCCTCATCCACGCGGTTTCCGTAGCCCTAGGTTTCTTTGGCCAACACACAGTTCTCTGCAGGCCCCGAAGGAGACAAGGATGTTGTGAGGCCACCACTTCCCGGGAGGAAAGAAATGCCCAGGCTACACGGCCAGGCAGCGGAAGTCACGGATGAAAAGGAAGGGAAAGTAAAACTCCCAGCTCTTTACCAGCAACAGGCGGGTAGACCACGGTTCCATTCAGCATTTTCTCATCCATGAGCTCCTCGAAGACCTGCTTAGCCTCTGGGTCTTCTTTCATGCTGCGGCCTGAAGAGGTGTCCGAAGATAGGGCCCCCCAACGAACGTGGGAGTGAGGAGCGGTTCAGGACGGCCACCCCTCTAGGCCAGTATCCCACGGCTCCCTGGGCCCTCTTGCCAGTGGGAGGATTCAAGCCTGCAGTCCCAGGGTACCCAGGAATAAGCCATGCCCCACACCCAAACCTTCCGATGAGGAGTTCAACCAGGGGATCCTCCATGCAGGACACCAACCCCCCAATGGATGGGCCACTTGGGAAGCCAGCAGCTCCATGATGGCTCTGAAACCTCCAAAGGAAAGAGGACTGGCCTGTCCTCAGCCTGCCCCCACCCAAAGAAGAGATGGGGGCATGTCCTGCGTGTGCTCATCACGGGCGTAGGGACCCAGCCCCTCCACGGTCCAGCTGCTCTGTGAGGGACAGGCCTGGTCTAATGGCCAGGCAGGAAGCAGAGGGTAGGAGGTCAGTGGTCAGCCCACAGCCCCTCCAGGGCAGGGCTCCGTGGTCCCGCCTGACCCCCAGCAGCTGTGTCTTGCTCTACGGCGAAGCCCGCTCTGGAGGGGAAATGTCCTAGCGCAAGCCCTCACTTCCCGCAGGGTCCCTTGTGGTCTTCCCGCCCTGGCCCCAACTTCTCCCTGCGGAGACCTGGTCTGAAAGTCGGTCCCCTGGCCCCTCCTCCGAGGTAGTGTGCGCTTTGCCCCGCCCCCTGCCGCAGGCCCTGTGCACCTTGCAGCCCATATCTCATGTGAGCTGTCTGCAGGAGGCTTTTCCTATTCTGGAATTAAAGTGGCCCAAAGGAGAGGCGGAACGCGAGAGCCTTGGTATACAGGGGCATTGCAGTTTACATCTAGATGCCCCCCAAATGTACTCCTAAATGGAGCCTCAGGAGGTGACTGGATGGGGGCACGCGACACTCAGGGATGGCTTAAGCCCCGATGAGTTTATAGCTAAATGTGTGGCTGGGAGGGAAGCTGGTGAGAGGCGGTGGATCGCAGGGCGCAGCCTGGTGGGGCTGGCTCCCCTGATTCTGTTTCCTGTCCACCACTATGTGACCAGCCCCCGCTCCCAGGCCCTGGAGCCAGCCACTGCGGATGGAAACCTCCACCAACTATGCACCCACGTAATCCTTTCTTCCTGTAATGTGTGGGCATCGGATATCATGTCCCAGAGACAAGATAAAGTGACCAAGACAGGAAGGATGGAGGAAGTGGCCTGGGAATCCCTAAGAGACTGGGCAGCACGCAGGGTCCCTGCAGCCCACGTGCATGATATGCACGAGGCCCCGTGCGCAGGCAGCGGGTGCTTCTCCTCGTGCCTCCGCATTCCATCCCAAGCGCCCAGCAGGAAGTTGCTGGGTTCTGTGGGCCCTGAGCTTCCTGCAGGGTTGCGGTCTGGGATAGCCAGGTGCTATCGGCATGCCGCGGCAGGGGAGAGCAGGCAGAGAGTGCGGGGCCAGAGTGAGAGGGGCAGCAGGGGGACTGTGTCCAGGAGGACGCAGGGAGCAAGCGCGAGTACCAAAAACTGTGGAGAGCACTAAAGAGCAACAAGAGCTGCGAGTCTGAGGAGCGAGACTGGGCTCTCACAGGTGAATGGCGCCGGCCCCGGAGGCCAAAGTCTCCATCTGCTCTGGGCAGTCCTTCAGGTGAGATAGAGCGCAGTGTCCTGCAGCACTGAGTGACACTCAGGCCCCCGCCTTCCAGAGGCAGGGGCACCGTCCGATCCCACATGACAGTAGCACACTTCTCCAAACTTCGCCCAGTGTCCCTGGAGCCCGGAGGCCCCGAGTGCCCTGGTCAGACTCTGACCACACCACTGAGCGGTGCGGAAAGAGCGAAGTCGAGCTGAGTGGAGGGCGAAAGAGGGCTGAGCCAGGCGCGCTGAGGGGACAGCGGCCGAGGGGCGGGGGTTGGCCACGAGAGCCGAGGGTGAGCGAGGCGCGGGGGTTGGCCACGAGAGCCGAGGGTGAGCGAGGCGGAGAGCTTACGGCTCCCCCTCCCACTGAAAGCCCGGAATCCCAGAACAGGCTGCCTGAGGGGAACAGAGGGGTCTGGGCAGGCAGGCAGCGCCCCCTACACATGCTTGGTGCCTTTGGAGTCTAGAGCCAGTTCCTCCAAACACAAAAAGGGCTAACGCACCCATCAGCATCGACATCTTGTACACAGTCTGGACCACCTTGCCTTCATAGTAGGCGATGGCATGCTTCTTCCCCTTTGGCACGAAACTGATGATCACCAAATGTCCTGACCCTGCAGGCGACATGAGCTTGTGGGCATCGGGCCCCTTTCTGCGGGGTCCATTAGAGAAAGAACGTGTAACTAGCCACTTACAGGCATGGTAGTGTCCAGGTTTTCCCCTGACCTCATCCAGGGGTAGCTTGAACTGAACGCATCCAATGGGCTTCCTGGAACACAGAACCCGAGTGTGGTTCTTGGCCCACGCCATCCCTAGTCACACCCACGGAGACCCCAGCTGTAAGGGCAACCCCCAGCTTCTTCCTAATGTGTGTTACTGGGCGCCTGCCAAGGTTCTTCCAAAATTGTGCTACCAGTTTGTACCTTCGGACCAAAAGGATGCCAAAGGATGCCTGAAGCGGGGCCAGAGTGTCCCTACTATGGGAACACAAGACCCTTTGGGCAGCTGTGGCCACTCATGAGCTGATGCCCTGCAGGAGCACAGGACCAAGTGTGACTCCGTGGACCCCAGGCTGGTTTCCCTGGAGCTTTATGAACGCTCCTGTGCTGGCCCAGTGGACACACCAGGACTCCCAGTGAGTGCTTCTCCATAACAGCAGGCCACAGCCCCTAAGGTGTGGCCTGTCATGGGCCCCACATCTGTCCCTGGTGTGCTCCAGGTGACCCCAGCAGGGGAGAAGCCGGGCAGGTACAGAGCCAGAGGCTGGGGACCCCACCAGGGATTCAGAGCAGCTGACACCCTGCTGTGCCACAGGAGCCAGGCCCTGCCCTAGATCTCCAGGGGCTTATCCTAGTGCATCTCACAAGTGACAGAGTCCCAGATCTGCCTCCAAGCCAGCCTGGGCTCTGGCAGGCCCTGGGATGCAAAGCAAAATCCCGAGGGATGCCAAGGCTGTTTCTGCCCCGAAACAAGCCCCGCGCGCTCCCAAGCGCTTCTCCAGGAGCAAGTGGCACTGGGCTGGCAAGCTCAGTCACAGATTCTGCCACCGGGGCCCTCAGGCCACCTGTGCACAGCTCCAGGGCAACGTGAGCATCGCTGCAGGCTGCGTTCGGGGACCGTGTGGGGGACGAGGGTCAGAACTGGGCACACGCAGCCAGCCACAGAGAGGGGCCCCCGCAGCAGGTGCTCACCTGATGTTCATCCTGAACTCTAACTTATTCAGATTGTTCCTGGTGAACAGGAAGGGTGGCAGCGGGCTCTTCTTCTTCTGTGCAGGAATAGGCATGTTTCCTGCCCAGCCTATTATGAACCAATTTCCGAAAAGCTGGAGGGGGAAGCCACTGTTGAGCGGAGCTGCAGGGGCAGAGGGACCCGGGCAAAGGGAAGGGGACACAGCAGGCAAAGGGAAGGGGACACAGGCTGAAGCTGAAGTAGAGCCAGAGGCAGGAGGGGCTTGGCTGAGAGACATGGAGTTGCTGGGGGGCCTGGAACACCTGAGGAGGAGGGGCCTGGTCACAGTGTGGCCCCCTCCGCCCGTAGCAGGCGGGCCCAGGCAGCAGGAACAGGGGCCCTTCTGGGGAACAAATCTCTTGGATGGGCTCCAGTCTGGCCCCTGCACCAGGCACCAAGCAGGTCCTGAGGATGACACCAGAAGGCTAGGTGAGGTGGAACCTTGGCATTTAGGAGGGCGAGACAGGAGGACGGGACAGCAACGACAGATAGAAAGGACCGAGAGGGTGCAGGACGAGTCCAGCTAATCACTGCAGCTGTTCCCTGCAGGACCACAGGACTGAGGGTGATCCATGGAGCCCAGGCTGTTCCCTGCCTGGGACCCTGCCTGCTGTGGGGTTCAGTCCCAGCCTCCTCCTCCAGGCCCCTGGGTCCTCTTATGACAGGACTCAACAGAGTTCTCTGGCAAGTACGAGGCAGTTGGTGCTGACCCTGCACCCACAAGCATCTGACGGTCCCAGGAGCCTGGGCCGTGACTCATGGGAGATCAGGCCACAGCCCTTGGTGAGGGGGGCCTGGGGTCCACGGGCCCAAGAGCAAGCCCAACAGCCAACCATCCCTGGAGTAGGTAGAGGCAGACTTGGATAACCACAGGGTCGGGCCCAGGAGTAGATGGGCCCAGGAGTAAGACTTGTTGCTGAAGAAGCCTGGGCCCCTGGACGTAAGATTTGGCCTATTTAGTGTCGGATGGACTCAGCTTCTAGGACAAGAACATCAGCGGTGAGAGAAGCAGCAGTTGGCTAATTACCCCACAGTGACAGAGCCCTGGTGAACGTCCGGCCATCCCCACTGCCCTGAGTCTTGTCACAAAGCACAGCATGAATGGTAAAGCCAGAAGGTCTTAGGCGAGCCCTGCTTTCGCGACGCTCATCAGGCGTGGGGGCTCATTAACATTCTAGCTGGCATCTCATCTTCTCGGGAGCACACAAGGCAGCAGAGGCAGGAGGTGTGGGGCGGGACAGCCTGGGCTCCCTAAGCGTCCCAGCTCTCTGGGCCTTGCTGAGACACCAGGCCTTCTTCGCAGACCTCTGGACATACCTCTGCTTCGCAGACCCCAGGTCAAAACACGGGCACCCTGTGCCACCCACGGGTGGCTCCAGGCAGTGGCCCCAAAACCCTCACCCAATCCAGGCACCTGGCTCAGAAACCCGAACCCTCCTACCTCCCCACAGCCGTCACCTCTTTAGCAAGGGCGGGAGTCAGAGGGGGGCTCTCAGCCTGCATCACAGAGAGCAGGCCCAGCCCCACGGCAGTGAGCAGGAGCAGTGGCATGGTCCCGTGTCGCTCTGGGCTCCTGGCCTCTCCTCGCTTTTTATCCCCTCATTGGAGGCCCTGAGGGCTGGACGCACCCTCGCTGACCCGCTGAGTCCACCCTAGGGCCGAGTGCACTGTTTCACTTGGATGGAGGTGAATGGAGGCCGAGTGGCGCAATCAGCCATCGCGGGAGCGCCCTGACTTTCTCCCAAGAAACCTTGCCCCAGAGAGAATGTTATCAGAATGGCAAGTGCAGTGTCCCCAAAACAGGAGCCAGGAGGACGACAAGAGTTCCTTGTCCTCCATCAGTCTCCCCGGGGCTGGACTAGCCCAGGCTCTGACGTCCGTGCACCCAGCTCCCCATTTCTACCCACAGTGAGCTCCCTACACCTTCCTGTTGGTCCCGGGCCTTCCAACTCTAGCGCAGCACCAACTCCTGTTTACACACCTCCCCACGACACTCAAGGTGTCCCCAGGGCTGGGCCCTGCGAGTTGGGTCGCCGTCTTTCCCTTCCAGTGCCTTGGCTCCTGTATCCTGCCTTTCCCTTCCTGCCATGAGGACCGTGAAGACCTTGCCGGCTTTCTGTGCTCTTGTGCCCGCCCTCCTCCAGCAGCTGAGGTGCAGGCATCATATAAGGTGGATCAAGCCAGGGCAGCAGCTCACTCCAGGGACATCAGAGAAGCGCTGGACCCGTCCTGTGCTCTGGAGGGAGGAGAGAGAGAGGGTCAGGGTGTGAGGCCAGCATGGTGGGCTTCGCACCTCATGTGGCAGAAAAGGCAGGTGGCCTGATGTTCCAGAACCTGGTCTGGAAGGAAGAAGCAACGGTCCATGTCCTTGGCCCTGACACATGGGTGGGTGGCTGTTGCCTCAGGCTGACCTGGAAGCAAGTGGGGAGAGGTTGGTGAGACCCTGCAGTCAGTCTCAGCTGCGGTCATTTCTGGCTTTGCATTGGATCCTAGTGCTTGTGGCAGAGCCAGACTGAAACCTTCTTTGTAGAGACCAGCAAGACTCCAGGTGGCAGAGGATTCTCACAGTCCCTTCCTGAACAGATGAGGGGCAGGAGGAGGTGAGGGTAGGATGGGGTGGAGGCAGGTGGCACTGGCTGCCTGTTCCCTGTAAGAGGGAGGGGAGCCTTCAGAGTCTTGGGGTGAGAGGAGTCTGGGAGGGACAGTGAAAGGCAACTGGTGATCACCCCAGGCCAGCTGCAGTTGGGGAGAAGCTGTGCCCTGACCGCTGAGCTCCCTCTTCTGAGGATCTGCTCTGGGGATGCGGAGGCCTCGCCTGTGTGCTGAGAAATTGGACTCTGAGGACTGGCCAGATAGCTCAGCAGATAAATGTGCCTACTTAGGCAAACACATGGGCCAGCAGTTCGATCCCCAGCCTGTTGTGTTGGCCCTGCCCCCAGGGTTCACTGAGACGTCAGTTGAGACTGGATGTGGTGGCATGTGCCTGTAACCCCAGCACTTGGAAGGCTGAAAAACAGGAAGGATTTCTACAAGTCTGATCTGTGTAGTAAGACCTTGTAGACTCTGTAGATCCTATATTAAATACATTTAAAAAAAAAAAAAGAAGAAGAAGAAGAAGAAGAAGAAAGAAATTGGACTCTGGCATCAACAGGGTGCTACTCAGAGCCCTAAGAGAAGCTGTACCTATGAAAGAAGTCTACAGTCTAGGGAGACGTTGGGTCCTGTGCGAGGAGAGTTGAGCTTGTCAAGCATTCGTTAAGAATCTCTTTGGTCCCTGAGCCCTTAGGATGCGAAGCCAGTTGGACAGGAGGCAGGCATGTGCAGTGTGGCCCTGGGGCTGTTCCTTGGCTATGCATGGAGCACAGTGGCAGCTGCTGTGCCTGCGGTACAACACCAGCACGAAGCCAACCAAAGCCTTCAGGTGGGTGTGGGTGTCCTCAGAGCAGGTGGGACTCAGGCAGGGAGCAGAGGAGCCAGAGCTGAAAGCCCCCGGAGGCAATAAAGACTCACGAGTCTTCCTTGTCACCTTCTCTATTTACCCTAGGCGTCATTCTGCATCCTCCCAGCCACAGCCAGTGCAGTGACCCCAACCCCACTTCCAAATGAGGACCAGGACCCAAGGCTCCATCAGGAGCTTGCTTGTCCACGGAATCTAGAGAAGAGGTCCAGAACCTTGCTACACTCTGTGTAACGGAAGGCTTCAGTTCCCTAAGGCTGTTCTCTTACACGTTACTGTCTCCAGGGGGGAACAAGAGTATCTGGAGATCGGGGTGTGTGTGGTCCTTGCTGGACAACACAAGCAACTTTGCAGAACCTGAGAGAACTTACTCCTGTGTCACCTGGCTTAAGACCTTCAATTTAAGCACTTTAACTTCAAGTGCAAGAATTGCAGGGTTCCGAAAAGTGAGTGCCTCTGCACCCTAAAATGCGACCACTTCTAGGGTGCCAAATCAGCGGGGCCAGGGCCTCTTTCCTTGAGACTTTAATGAAATATCCAGGTGAAGTAAATCATGGGGACCTCAGGCACCCACATCATTAGCCTGGTTTAGGTTTAAAGGCTCCCCAAGAGTCTCACACGGGAATATTGGAAGGTGGCTGGATTGTGGGGGTCCTATTCTCATCCATGGACGAGTCCGTGGCTGAAGGTGCAGGGGAGGAGGTGAGCCTGTGCTAGAAGAGAAAGTCACTGAAGACACGACCTGAAAGAGCCCGCTCCTGACCCCGGATGTCTCTCCGCTCACTGCGTCCTGGCTGCGCCCCAGTCACCAGCTTTCCTCCTTCTTCCATGCCATTTTTGTCTTGGAGCAAAATAATCATATGTGGATGGAGCACTCTGAAACCATGAGCCAAAATAAATAGCTTCGCCTTTAAATTGCAGGTGTCGGGTGCTGTGTCCCAGCGACAGAAAAGTAAGCAATGCAGAAGACTGGCACCAGCAGTAGCAAGTTGTTGTGGTGACTACGCTTGATCGTGTGTTTCAGAAGCATTTGGAACTGGCTTGTGGGGAGAGTTTAGAAAAGTTTGGAGAGGCTGTCTAGAGCAGCCCTCGGATGCTGTATCAGAGATTGATGGGAAACTCTAGAGAGATCTCAGAAGACTGCAGTGCTCATAAGAATGTGGACAGTAAAGGCCAGGCTCACAAGGTGTTAGACGGGAAGGAGGACGCTATAGGAAACTGCACTAGAGGCCATGTGCATTATGTGTGTTTAAGGGTGGTAAAGAACCTGCGTGTAATTTGGGTATGCCCTAAGGTTTTGTGTGAGGCTGAATTTAAAGGTGATAGACTAATTAATCTGGCAGAGAAAATATCAAGGCTATCGCATGGGTAGCGCTTGCTGCTCTCATTCAGATTAGCAATGAGAA
>NDGN011458996.1:0-16125 GCA_002564285.1 Tympanoctomys barrerae | reverse complement strand
CCTGTACTTTGCTAAGCTTGTTCTAAGTGGGTGCTTTAGACCACTGAGCCATCTCACCAGCCCCAGATACCCTTCTGTGAGGCTACAGACAATGACACTTTGGGTAGCTCTGTACTGCTGACGAGGACTTGGAGGACTGAGGTACACATGGATGCACCTCATGCGAGAAATAAAACAGAATTTCCAGATTGCCAGTTTACTTTAGTATTTCCAAGTACTGAGAATAAAAAGTACAGACACCTTCCTGCATAGGAAAATAACAACTCTTAAAAAAAAAAACAAAACTGACTTCAGAGTCAGTCTACAAAGTACACTTTTTCTCTGAACTAATTTCAAGTGGTTCTTTTTTCCAGACTCAGGAGAACATCAAAATATTTCCACACAGGCTACATAACTTGAAGAGGTATTAATACACCCAAATTTAGCCTGACATAATCAAATTGGATTTGGCTTTCCACATCAGCTAACTGGTATGTATTTATTTACATCAGGTTTTTAAAATATCAGCTCAACTGTTATGTGCATATGACTCCAGCACTGGTAGGATTTCATGATATTTGAGCTGGCTCAACAGGAATACAGGAGTTGGGTGAATCTTTAATACTCAATTGGACAATTTTGCTCCTCAAGTGTCAAAGTTTTTCATTTCAAAGCAAATTTTCAAAACATGGGTCATAATTGTGTAAGGGTGCTACCACAGTGGCAATAGCCCGTCTCTCAGCATAGTGCCACTGTGTCACTCACACTGGGGTTGGAGTCTTCATTCTGCCAGAGCTGGGGAAGTCTCATAAAATCCTAGGGCTCAGGCTACAAGCAAGAGACGGGAGCAGATTGCGACAAGAGGTCATCCTGGTGTTGACAATGTCCCTTGCATACTGATGGTAGGGTGAGACAGTGCCTGGCAGTAAGGCAGCCCTGGATGTTTGCACAGTGAGCTCACCCTGAAGGGAGAGGGCTACCCCTCATGCCACGTGGAGTTGCCTTCCTTTCACTCGTCTTTTTGGTCTTGTTGTAAGGCAAAAGTTAGGGACTACTTAAAATAGTAATTCGATCACACTGTTTCCCTACTCGTACAACCTCTATTAGGCTATTTCCCCACTCATGGCTAAAGAAACCAGCACCTGCCATTCACCTAACTAGATCTTATCTGAGAATAAACAGTGATGCGCTGTCATGGGAACTTAGATCTGCAGTGGAGTCGAGCCTTATTACGTTGCCATCTAAATCTAAGAGTACCTCCTGGGTCCTGTCTAATGCACACATCAATTACTTTCTCAGCACCCAAGGTCACAAACATATTAGCTAACTGGCAGCAGCCATAAGTCTCAGGGCACCTGCTAAGCCCCAGTAGGGCAGGACAGGCCCTCAGGAGTTCTCATGCAGGGCTCAGTACTCCGGGTTTCCTTCCTGCTCCTTCCAACATTTTACACAGACTCTCTCAGGCAGGATGGCCTTGACCAAACATTTCCATACTTTCGTGTCTTATTACCAAAGTGGACTTTAACTTCATTTTGATTGAAGAACTATTTCTACTTTATTTCTAGAGATGTATGTGAGACAGCTTTTGTCCATAACCTGTTCCTGACACTGAACTCAAATTAGGGACAGAAAGAAGACTATAAACTGCCTTCAAAAATCTTTCTCTGATTCAGAGTATGTGAGTTGGGTTGGGGCAGGGAAAGAAATGGGAATCTGACTCAGTTCACAGATGACTCAGACTAAAGAGACCCTCGCAAGACGACCTGCAAGCCTGCATATCCTCCTCCTTCCCTTCTCCTGTGCTGCTCATCATGTGCCCAGAGCTTTCCTTCCCAGAGATGCAGGCGCTAATTTTCATTCATCATTTGCTAGTATTCATTAAATGCCAGAAATGTCAACAGTCTCAATTATCCCAAGGACTACATGAGATAGCCCCAATTATTATTTCTAACTTCTCAGAGAAAAGCAAAGGGCACAGGGGGATTGTATAACTTGCCAAGATAAACCAACAAGGAAGTGGCAGAGTTGAGACAAAAACTCTGAGACTTCCTGACTTTGAAACTGTGGGCTTCAATGTTGCTCACATACTGCAGGAAGACCAGGAGGCCTGGGCTGCTCTGAAGCCCAACCATGTGCTTAGAGATAATTTCTGAGTCAAACAGGAATAGCAAAACATGTGTTTAAAAAATCATTGCTGAAATTCATGTCTCTTATCTTACCTTTTCCTTAGTAAGTAGAACTTAAACCAAACAGAGATAACTAGGCACTTCCCACTACCTTGACAACATCAGTTTGAATTTTAAACTTCACTGTAGAGTACTTTAAGCATACATTAAACAAAATATTTAAGAATAGAATAATCAGAAGATTTGGGGGAATATTTTCTATAGTAGGGCATATGAGGATGATTTTCAAAAACGGGGTGGGGTGGGAGTGTGAGAGAGTGACAGAGAGACAGAAAGAGAGAGAGAGGAGAGAGACTGACCAATTCTCCAAACCCATACTCAGTCAAGTTAAGAATTCTGAAAAGGAAAAAGGAACTAATACTTCTTGAGTATGAAACACGCGCCAGGCACAGTACTTGGGACTTAATAGCACTTTCTTTTCAAACCTTTTCAGTTACCCTACGTCCCCACTCAGGCTGAGATTCAGAGAGGCTAAGTCACATGCCCAGAGTCACTAATCTGGACACTGACAGGTTGGCCTACAGACTGGCCTCAGTTTGATTTCTATGCAACTGATGGATTCCTGAGAGGATCTTAGCGATCGTCCTCCCACAGCAAACCTGGATGTTGTTCTATTAAGTTTTCTTTGAGTTTTACTAACAGAAGGGGCTACTTTTGTTTTTCTATAGTAGATGAAATTTCTTTTTAGTTTTAAAACAATCTACACCATGGTATGCTGTTTTAAATTAACAATATTCCTAAATAAAAAAGACATAATACAAAGGGTTAGCAAAAGGATGGAGAACCTGGAGTGCTTATACCCTGCTAGTAGGAATGTAAAGTGGTGGGGTTGCATTTGAAGACTATATGGCATTCCCTGGCACTCCTCCAAGGTTTAAGATAGGCAACTATATAGCCCAGAAATTCTATTCCTAGGTATACATACCCAGGAGAAATGAAAGACTATGTCTACAAAAATATAAATAGGAATATCCACCAGCATTAACCATAATAATAAAAACTGAAAACAAACTAAATCTTCAACACTGGATAAGTGGATAGTAAAATTCCCACACAAGGCAATATTATTTGGCAATGAAAAGAATGAAGCATGGATTATGGTACAACACAGTTGTCTTGTGCAAACACCACACTAAGTGCAAGAAGTTAATTACAAAGAGCCACATATTATGATTCCACCCATAGAAAATGTCCAGAACAGGCAAATCCATAGAAAAGGCAGGTTGGTGGTTTCCCAAGAATGGATTGTGGAGCGGTGTTTGAAGGGAGAGGATAACCAGAATGTAAGGTTTCTTTTGAGGATACTGAAAATTCTATAAAATTGATAGTGGTGATGACTACACGAGTCTGTAGATGAAATAAACCATGAGGCGTACACTTTAAATAGGTGAGTTGTATAGTACGTGAATTATGTCAATGAAGCTGACATATATTTTTAAAAAATCATTAAACTAAAATTGTGTATTTGGTAGGCTTTCAATAAATGGTCAGAGAACACCCTGGTTAATTTATTACTATTTTGAAATAATCCTAGTAAATTTAAATTCAAATATTTCTTTTAGGTGTCTATAGTTCAAAAAGTATGTCTATTTCACACAGTTTTACCAGTAGCACGTCCCAAACTCAATTACCCCTGGAATTTAAGGTGGATTTGTACTGACAACCTAAGATTGTGACATAGCCCCATAAAAATTTTTTTTCAATAAATTGCAGAGCCAAAAGGGAAATCAATACCTATGTTTGAAGAAGGGCAAGGGAGAGAGAATAAAGTGATGTCAGAACCTGAGCTCCAGTTGGGCGTTAGCCTGGTGTGGATAGTTAATGAAGATCCAAGAAGAAGTACGTAAGTGCTGAGGGCACTAAAGAAGAAGTGAGGTAGAGTGAGGTTGGATTGAACAGCAACACAACTGAGCTCAACAGACAAGCTTCCCATGAGTAGATAAAATCCAGAACCTCGCAGTTGACTAGACCGATCCTTCACAGAATGCCTTCCAAGCATTTCTCAAAAGAAAACAAAAAGCTCCCAAGGATACGTTAGGAAGTACATATCTTATCTCACTTGAAACCTACAGTATGAAAGACAAAGTGAGCATCACACTGGGGGAAAGTTTGTCCAGAGTCCTAAGTAAAATGGAAAATGGAATATTATACAAAATTCGAAAATATATATCCAAATCATGGGGCTCAACGGTGCGCTCCCGGCTTTCTGTCTTGAAACATTGACTCACTGGTGTTAGTTACTTCAGGGCAAATCCAGTCCTGCCAACAAGTGAAAGAAACAGATTCCCCACTACAAAAGTGTGTTGTGACCAGCTCTCTGTGATGTCATCACTATGTGCCACACACATGGTAAATAAAAAATGTTTTAAAGCTATTACAGTGAATTAAAACTTGTTAAAAATTAGTACAGAAAAAATAAAACCATATTATGTACTCCTAATCTAAAGGACACCTGGGATTTGGTATGTATTTTATTGCAGTCCCTTTCTGAAACAATTCTGCTAGGTACGCCTTCTACAGATAAGGAAGCTTACGCCCCAAAGAGAGCAACTTTCCCAAGATCCTGGTGGCAGGGTCAGATCCTGAGTCTTCTAGTTTCTTCCCTCCCTATTTTCTTCACTACCTTCACTTTTCCAAAATGATACAGTAGCCAGTTTGTTGGGTCATAGAAGCGCTTCTAGAATGAAAGGCTGATCTGTTCCTGGAGATGAAAGCCTAGTAGAACAGATCTATTACTGCGGGAACTATAAGGCACTGGGATTTGGAATATCTGCAAATCAGGGGGTCCTATGACAAGGAGGATTTATAAAATACAACTCAAAATAGAAGTAAATAAATTATATCAGGGCTGGTGATATAGCTTAGCAGAGGTAAGTGCAGGAGACAGGGTTTGATCCCTGGTACTAAATGCTGCAATGGCCCCACCCCTGGGCACACTGAGCTGGCAATGGAGTCTGGGCATGGTGGCGCATGCCTGTAATCCCAGTACTAGGGAGGCAGAAATCAAGAGGATCACTACAAGTCTGAGCTGCATGATGAAACCCTGCACACACACACACACACACAAAAAAAAAAAAAAAAAACCTTAAAAAATGAATTATATCTCATCCCCTGAAACATCTTATTGTTGTCCTTGGGAAGAATATGTTAAAAGTTAAAAATTTAGGATTTGGGGGATTGAAATTAATTTAAAATTGTCCAGCTTGTATTCTTTAGACTGTGTCAATACCTATTTGTGTCCAGATGGTCCATATTTGTCATATCAAATAGACAAATCTTAAAAGAAAAATAGTCATAGTAGTGACCAACTTTTCTTACACAACTCACAAAGATGAGGCCATACAGAAGTTATGGCTGCTTTAGTCACTTATGTGTGATAGCCATTCTCAACCATGACTCTTCCTTTTGGCTTTGCTGTACAAATTTCCTCATCGTTTCTTCCCTACTGGGGATGCCGAACTCTATAGGTTAAGATCCTGTGATCCCTACATGACAAAAGATGACAGGAAGGGAAACATCTGTATACCTGAGGATCCCAAGGACAGGGATCTTTTCCTCTTAGAAGCTTCTTTGAGTCTATCACCACCACATCAGAGGACCTGAAGGCTACAAACATTTGAGAAGGAGACGTTGGGTCTACACCTGTTTGATGCGTTGGCTCATCAGTTACCAAGTAGTAAAACTACTGGACATTCATCACCTTACTTCCTGGATGCAGGCTTCTCCTTCCTTTCAAACAGGAAGAGCTCAGAATGGACCATCCCCAGTGGCTTCTCCAGGTCTAAGATATTTTGCCCACTGCTCTGCCTCATAACCTGTTTCGATCATTCCCGCGCACATACCTGTTTCTTGGTCACGGTGCCATCCACAGGGTCCACATACTCAAAGCTATCTGTCTTCGCGACACTGTAGATATGGTTTCCGACAGCAAACTGCTGGCCAATGAAGGCCTTGTCTGTGACCAGAGCCTCCAGGTCCCTCATGATATAATACGTTGTTTTGGGCTCCAGGCCCTCGTAGTCAAACCTAGTGAATGAAGGCAGGACACAGGAATAAAAACCCAGTCAGAGAACTAGCAATCATGTGCCCACCTCATAGTCATCTATCATTGGTTCTGAGCTCAGGAAAGGAGAGCACAGGAAGTATCCACACTGGCTCCCATCTTCCATCCAGCCCTTACAATCTGGCCTTCACACAGCATCAAGGCACATTGCTTCTTGCCTTTAATTTTCTCAAAACAGCTATCATTTCACGGACAAGATTCAAAATTCAAATCGGTCTATGACACTACGGGATCTGCCTCTGCTCACCTCCTTGACTTGAATTTGTTCCACTTTTCACCTTGTTCACTCACTAGAGCCACTATGACCTCTTCTCTGGCCTTCAGTGGCCTTTCACCTTCTCCTGCCCCTGGCCCTTTGCTCTTACTGCTTGCTGATTCTAGCTCATATGCTCTTACACTTTCAAAGGGCTGACTTATTCTTGCCCTTAAATCTTTAAACCTAATGTCCCCTCCAGAAAGTGACCTTCCCTGACCATCCAGGTATCTAAGCAGGAGAGAGAGAGAGAGAGAGAGAGAGAGAGAGAGAGAGAGAGAACACACTCTCATCACTCTTTACATTTTTATAGTAGTTATTTCATAGTAGTTATTTTTTATAGTAGTTATAGTAGTCTGTATTTATTTTTTGTGTATTCAGTTACTTATTGATTGTCTGGCTTTGCCCAGCAGAATATGAGCTCCAAAAGGGCAAAGACCTTAGCTCTCTTATTTTCTAGAGTTCTAGAATGTACTGTGATGCTAACAGTCTAGATGGTAATGGGAGGACAGAAAGGAATGGAAGGAAGGAGATAGTTATCATGAGAGACAGAGGGAGAAGTTAACCGAGCATACTAAAAATCTCTCTTGGAAACTTGGAAGAACTGCCACTATTGTTCTATTCAAAAACTGTCTCTCCAAGAGCAACAAATAAAACAGATACAAATGGGGTTAGGAGGTGACTAGAAACAAAGAAGAATAAAAATAATCCCTATCTTATTTATTGTTTTGAAGCTTAAAGTGTGATAATGCACACTAATCAGCTAGCACAGCATCAGGCACCAGGGCTTAAAAACAATTTATCCTCAATCATTGCCATAAAGAAACTGGATTATCTCTCTCAACATCAGATAATCTTGACACAGACCATAGGGTGCACCCAGGAAAGCATGTGTAAGGAAGAAGCCCAAGGAGTGGTGGCAGTGCCTAAGTGGCTGTGGATGGATCTCATGGCACAGAGAAAGGGCGTGCGTTCTTGGAGTGAAGTGAAAGAAGGAAGCTCTGAGAAGATGTTACCATTTTTCCCCCCACTGGAGAGCTTTTCCATAAACATGAGGGTGTTGGCCAAGATGGAGGACATGGGGTGATACCACGTCTAACAATTAATCCCAGCGTCTCCATCCCTTTCTTTTTTCTCTTCCTCTACACAAGCTGTTTTCTTCCAAGCCTCAGAAACAGACCAATAAGGAGCCCCTTAGAATGTTCTCATTACAAGTGTTCTGAGACTAGATCTTCTTTAACAACAGTCATTTGGGGAAGGTGAAAACAGCACAAACAGAAAGGGACAAGAGGAGGGAGAGGAGAGTCTAGTAGATACCAAGGCACTGAAAGAGATTCAGAAGCTGAGAAAAATCCACTGAGGTAGGATGCACCATGTGTAGACCAGCCTGCCCAAATGTTCATCTGCAGGCCCAGGCAGCTCTGAGATCACCTCCCCTTCACCAGCCCAAATGCTCGTGCTGGCCACTACCAACACTTACTTTAAATAAAGAATTCCTTCTAGGGTCAACTCAAGCAAAGCAAATTGCCTGCAGGATTTTTTCCCGGGTATAACTTCAGACTCAGTATGAGTTAAGCTGAAATTGTTTTATTATTTATTCTCTATCAAGAAAATTGTCAGGCAAGGAATCATTTTATTTTACAAACATTTCTTCTTGCCATTTGCTTGTGTGAAAGGAAACATTCATCTTTTCATTTTATCTATTTCTTCCCTTCTTCTCTCTGTGATCTTTTTGGGCAGAAATCTGAAATGTAATTTAATGTCCTAGAAGAAATCAAATCTCCACAGCACATTATTCTCTAACATGGTACTTTTTATGAAATATGTAATTAGCATATAAATTCTTGGCCACAAAAATAAACTATATTATAAATACACTTATAACACCATTTGTATAAAACACGGGCAGAAACTTAGATAATACTCTATAGTTTATGAGTACTACATCTCTGACCACATTAAGCCAGAGTTTGGTAATAATGATATATTTTATTAGGTTGAATTTTTGGAAGAGTTTTCCATGGGATAGAAGGATTTCATTGTTAGTGACCCCTTGGCATACCAAAGCCAAACAGCAAAACCACATATGCACATGCATGTGTACACAATTCCACAAAAATTAGGGAGATTGGACACTTATTAAATATACATATGAGTTGGACAAATTCTTGTGTACCTTGAGAATCTTGATTTTTCTGATGCAATGAATAATAGGAGGTGATTTTCAGGCTATCACATTCCCAACCTTCCTAACTAGACAAGAACCAAGAACATTACAAGGTTGTCTACACTTTCCAGAACACTCAAACCTCCTTAAGCTTAATAAAATTAGATAGTCTTCCTTATTCTCTGATACTTGTCTCAGTTAACAACTTCTTAAGATAGGAAACTATCACCTTATAAGAGAAGAATCTAAAGCTCTCTTTCTGATCTCAAGCTTTTGAAACTCAACCAAATATCTAAAGCAGTTAATTACATATTCAAAATCAAAGCAAAATAAGCCATGATATGTTTTCAATATACAGACTCTCTGAGATGTCCAACATCCCCCGACCTTACCCCAATTTCTCTACAATTTCCATCCTTTCCCATCACCCCCCTTCCCTAATTTATGGCTTGAAACTAGTATCACATTCCTGCATAATTAGGTTCATATACCTAGCTACCTAAAATACTCTGTCACTTCACCAACAGGGAAAGGGTAGGCACTAACTACCCTAAGCATTTATACACTGAGCTTTTATCTTCCTCCTTGCTAATATTCTCCTTTTCTGAGTCTCATTATAAGAGTAAACCTCTAGCAAAATTTGGGGTTCCTGGACCATGTGGTTCCTTCAAAGAATACCACCTTAGACATTCTGGACATTTGTCAGAAGACAAGGCAAAGGAGGGCCAGTGAAGTAGCTCAGCAGACTAAGCATCTGCTTAGGCAAGCACAGGGACTGAGGTTTGATTCCCAGTACCACATGCCATGCTGGCCCCCAGCTGAGCATGGCACCCACACCAAGTCTGGGTGTGGTGCTGCACACCTGTAATACCAGTACTGGGTATTACAGCTTGAAAACAGGAGGATCACTACAACTCTGAGCTGCCTAGTGAGACCCTGTACCAAATACATTTGAAAAAAAGAAAAAGGAGGAGGAGGAGGAGGAGGCAAAGGTAGAAATGAGACTACAAGAGCACCCCAACTAGTGATAGCTTTTGTCTGTCCTCCACAGACAAAAGTCCTCCACAGTCTCCTTTCTTGATAAATATGGGTGGAAACCCCCAGGAAATGCAACCAATTTGACTATGATTTTTACAACCATCACAGCAATCAAAGGAGTTTTCAAAGCTCTGCCATTAACTTAGGCTTTTGGGATGTAGCCTACCTACTAGACAATGCTGAAAAGATGACAGTGAGATACCACCAAGGGAGGGAAAATTTGTGCATTCTATTTTAATTGCTTTTGATGCCACACCCCCAAACATCTTTTGGGTTAATCCAGCTTCTGCACTTTCAGATTTTTCTGAAAGACGCCTCCTCCTTAAAGTTCTAGCCCATCGCTTTAAAGAGAGCCTAAGCGTAATTGCCCAGGTGCCTGCAGAGGACCTCCCTTCTCACCTGCAATAGTAATGGCGACCATATTTGGCCCAGTGATCTCGAACAATTTCCTCCACACCTTGCTTCCGGGCAGCGATAATGGAAAGCCAGACCAAGACAGCCCAGAGGCCATCCTTCTCACGTAGGTGATCAGAGCCTAAGAGAAAAAGAAATATTCCACTGAGGATTCATTTCTGGGGGTGAGAGAGCAAAAATGAAAGGAGCTAACAAGACAAGTTAGGAATTGTTACATGGAAATGGCTGGATATATCTACCCCCTGTGTCCCATCATACATTTGCTTTTCCAAAATTATTCAACTATAACTCAAAAACATAAAATAACAAAAACGAGAATGGTTAAAAGAATCAAGGAGCCAAGTTGACATCTCATAAGCCTAACTGTAATATTAATTCATCCATTTATGCGGTAGCTATTTGGCGATTCCTACAATAAACCAAACATTATTTTATATCCTATGGATATAGCAGTGAACATGACAGCTTTTTATTTATAAAGTCTGAACTGGAGACAACAGAGATGGGCAAAAACAAAATAGACACAGAAAGATCAAGATGCATAAAATAAGGACAAGTGCTTTGAAGTAATAAAGTAAAAATTAATCTCAGAGTACGATGGCTGTGAAGACCGCTGTAGCTAAGGTTGGATGGTGGGCCTTACGCGACAGTCTCCTGAAGCTTATTCGGGGAAATGGTCTCTGCAAGACAGGACCTTGAAATGAGATCTCCGTGGATTATGTGAGTGTGAGGGGCCAGGGACATAGCTCAGCGGCACCAGTGCCTGCCTGGCAAGTGCAAAGTCCTGAGTTCAATCCCAGGTACCACACACACACACACACACACACACACACACAAAAGGATTTTCCAGGAGTGCCCTAAATTCAATGACAAGTGTTCTTATAAAAGGGAAGGAAGACTTAGGAGAAGCACAGAGGCACAAGTACATAAAGACAGAGTGACACAGGAGTTACACTGCCATGAGCCAGGGAACTTGTGGAGCCTCTGGAAATGGAAGCGGTGAGGAAGGAGCCTCCCTGGGAACCCTCAGAGGCAGGACAGCCCCATGAACACCTTAGACTTCTGGCTTCCAGGACTATGGAAGAATACATTTCTATTGTTTTAATCTACTCAGTTGGTGATACTTCATTGGAGAAGCTGCAGAGGATGAGAACAGAACTTTAAGGCCAGGACCACCAAGGTGATGGCATTTGAACTGATACCTGCAAAGGAGTCAGGCACAGCACAGCTGGGAGACACAGTATTCCATGCCGAAGGACAGGAAATGCGAAGTCCCAGAGGCAGGAATAAGTTGGAAAGCCTATTCCTACAGCCATGCATGTGGAAGAGACGCCATTTGTTCTGTGCCATTCACACAAAGTGCAGTCTAAATGAGTGTTTCTCTGTGCAAATGGAATCCAGAAGGATGTGTTCCACCAACCCCCTCCCTCCAGCATCTGTGTCTTGACCAATCATAAGCTTGCTCTGAAACAGATTAAACTCTAAATTCAAGGGAACATGCCATAGTATGAGAAAAGCATGAAGATTTCATAATCAGGATTTCAATTAATTGCTGCTACTCTCCAGGTGTGTGAGGAGTTATTGCAAAGCTATTAACCCCTCCTACCCTCAACTTCTCATCTATAAAATGATGACACCACCACCAATCTTGGGACATTGTGGTATCAACTTATTAAGTAAAGGAGCAAGGTGTGTGGTCAGATTTTTCATGTTCAGATCCTGGCTGAGATACTTACCACTGTTTTTTATAGTCATCTGGAATATAGGGATGATAATATCCCCTGCCCTGTGCATTTATTTGCAGGAACTAAATATCACTAGTTATTTAGAACCATAACTGGGATATCCCACCTGGTTGTTGCTGTTAATCTTGTTATTAGTAATTCATCTAAAACACCTACATGGTACTGCTTTTTGGGTACATAGTTTGAGATGAATTATTTCTAGCCATTTACATAATTTTTTACCTGACTGTAGCAATAGCCTGGGACCAAAAGGTAGATCATTTCTTCCTATAAAAAGACAATGAAAAAGGACCACAGCATTCTCATTTGCAGGACTATTAAGCACACATAGAAAATTAACAAGGGCAATATGTGTATGGAGCTGTTGAAACTTTAAACACAGGATGAAATAACGTATGAGTTCAACATCTCTAACTTCTCAGTAAAGCTAGGGACCATTTACCATTCCTGTTATATTTATAGCATTAAGTGTATTTCTTCAAAGAGGAAAACATACAACCCTGAGAAAGCAGTAAAAGTAGCTAATTCAAAAGGAAAAAGGACCATGTTTTCAGTGGTCAATCCACACTGACCCATGGCTTACTGATGCCATTGGTAGACGTCCAGCTGTGGCCGCCTCGAGGTTAAGAGGACCCTGGGCATTCATCACTCCAGAAAGAGGCTCTGGGCTCAGCCAGTGAATTCTTCACACTGCTACAAAAATGGAAGAAGTTTGGAAGACTCCGGCTTAGTCCAATGGCCAGCTTCCAGAAAAACAAGTCTAGGAAACCCTGCCCTGTGGGATCATTTCAAAACCTTTTGTCCTTTTATAGCTGAAAAAAAAAATCACGTTTACTTACTGGCTAGAGAAAAATATTCTTTTGTTCTAAAACATGGCTTTGCCTACCTTGACTCTCCAGCTGGATCATGCAACCTAGAGACCAAACCCTCAGAGGCTCTCCAGTCTGTGAGATGAGTTGTAACTCAGTGTTCAAGGCAGAGTTCTTTTAGATAAATTAAAAACTACCTCAATAATTTGTAGCCAGCCGCATAGTAATTTGTGAGTTGGCTTAGATATTCTTGCCTACAAGCTGAACATTTGCCAAGTTTCATAAGGACCTGATAACAAATAAAATTAACTGTTCTTTATACTTCTCCGAGGTAGCCATAGAGACGTTCTGGGTGCTACCATCACACCGCTGTCTCCACTGGATGAGCATAGTGTGCTCTGGAGGGGCTTGGAGGGTTCATCTCTCCTTAGAAAGCTCTTTAAGGTGAGCAAACTCTAATGCCATATCACTGTCCGGTAAATTACATTTAAAAATGCAGGAAATACGAAAGTGTCAAATGGCTGCCCAAAGTCCACTACAAATGGAGCCAAGATGAAGAGGAGATGCATACTCTACATGATATGGCTAGCAGAATTTGTTTTAAAAATGGTTTTATAAGTGCTTGCTTAGGTAAGTGCAGGGCCCAGGGTTCAATCCCTGCACCACATGCCATGCTGACCCACTCCCATGCGTGCTGAGCCAGCGATGGAATCCGGGAGTGATGGCTTACGCCTGTAATCCCAGCACTAGGGAGGCAGAAAACAGGAGGATCACTACAAGTCCGAGCTGTGGAGTGGGACCCTGCACACACACACAAAAAGATAAATAAATAAATAAACAAACAGAGATGAGCTGGGGGAGAAGACTCTCCTACCTCCCCTGCTGATGAAATGCCCATATGAGTACAGATTGTGATTTACACACAATGAACAGTAATCTCTAAAATCTAGTTAGCTCTGGACTCAGCTATGCAATTTCTTAACCTTTAGTCGTAAACACATTCACTAAATAAGCTAAAAGGGAGAGGTGGAAAAACATAAATTTTGAACAATAAGGTGGTTGTAAAAAAGAGCCACACAAAAGCTTATTGTGTGAAGAAAGTATTGAGTAAGAATCTTTGGTAACAGGATAATGTTCATAGAATTTTAATAAGGGGAAAAACACAACGCATCAAAAAGTATATCCAGCATTTATTTGGATAAAGATGTATGCACGTCCTGTACACGGGCACCGAGGTGAATAACGGAAAGCCAGATGGCAAACTTTCAGTATTAGCTGTCTTTCTGAAGCGGTAGAACTCAGGTGAAGAATTTATCTTTCCACTGAAGAACTTCTGTGATAAAAAGATACATGTTATTTTCATAAGAAAAATGCTTAGACTTGTCAATGGTATGTATAAATTAAGGCTGAAAACACACCTTTTCCAGAATGTCATGTAGTGGGATCAGCACACACCCTTTCCAGATTGGCATCCCTATGTCAGTGACACCCATCTAAGTTTCTTCTCTGTCCTTTCTTGGGGTGAGGGGTTGCACCCTTTTGACACTGAGCAGCACCAGCACAATTCTGAAGCCTGCTCCTCCGGCTGGTGTCCCCAGAGCTTGCCATACATGCTAGTCCTTTCAAAAGCTGACCCTTTCAGAGTGCTCCAAAATCTAGGCACCCAACCCCTACAGTCAAGAGAGAAAAAACCCTGGCTACTGCTCCAACTGATAGCAGCCCTTGGCATCATCCACGTGGCATTAGTTTTAGGTGCATGCAGGATGTGAGAGCTCTGAGGTTAACAATGCTTCCACCTAGATTTTACAAGGCCTGGGAGGCCAAGCAACATGCCCCTGAGAGAGCAGTGTATAAAGCTGTGAGTGAAAAGCCTATTCAGTGAAAACCTCAGAAGTTTAAAAAAGCCAGGGATGTGGATTGTCCAAGGAGAGCTGTGAAGAGAAAGCAAAGCCAGCCCCAGAGAAAAGTTATGGGAGCTACCAGCAGGAGTGCCATAGGGGTGGAGCCATGTAAGGCTTTTGGAGCTCACAACTCATTACAGGTTGTTTTGGATGCTCCACATGGAATTACAGGACTTAATGCTTGCCCTTCTGGATTTTGGACTTGCCTTGGTCCCAATGGTTTGTGTCCTCCTATGTATTCCTTTTGGAATGATAATGTTTATCTTGTGCCTTTGAAAGTTTGAAGTGTTTAACTTTTCATTTGCACAGGGGCTCACAGCTAAGAATTTGCCTTAGATCTTAGGACTTGGACTTTTCAGCAACACTAAAACTGTTAGGATGTCAGCAACTCTTGTAGATAGACTAAGTGCTTTTTGCATAAGGGAATGTGCGTGAGTCTTTTCGGGGCAGGGGCAAAATGTAATGGTTCTCATGTAATATAATGTTGGTAGACTTAATAGGGATTCATAAAGATTGTTAAAGCTGTGTTATAATGTCCAAGTTGTAAAATGTTAATAAGCATATCTTTATACTTGGAGATTGGTATTAAAAAGTATGTCTAGTTGCCAACTTGACGAGGGGTATACTGTGGTGGTTGACATTGGGCCAACTTGAGATGTCAAAAGCTTAGCTAGATCTGCTTGGTAGCACCATGTCCTGGGGCATAGCAGCCCCACCCCAGGGCAGGCAGGGTCCACCATAGAGTGACTCAGCACAAAAAGGGCATATAAAGGGGCTCAGAACGGCTTCTGTACACCTTGGAGGAGCTTCGTCAATGCAGCTGTGCCACTTCAGGGGCGCTCCGGTCTTCACAGTCAGCACAGAAGGGAGAGAGAGAGGCTTGACAGCCGCCACAGCTGCTGCTTCTCCTCTGCTCTCTGCCACCATGAACTGCGGCCTTCTGTCCTAGAGCCAGCTAAGTATGGACTAAAACCTCTGCTAACTAAGCTAAACAAACATTTTCTTCCCTAATTTTAAGTGTCTGATATTTGTCCCAGCAACAAGTAAAAAGTAACTGAGATAGCATTTAACTGGGGGGAAGAAAGCTGACCTTTACTCCCATAACCTGCGCCTGCCACTTGCCCCACCTCCCTCCACCCAGGACCTCCCATCCAAGGCCCACTTGCTCCACTCCACTCTGCACAGCAGCCTTCTCCAGCCAGACACCAGAAGGCGCTCTCCCCTGCCCTGACATCAGCAGAACCCACCAGCCAGCATCAAGAAAGGGTTTCATTTGCCTCATCAGAAACATCATGTTCCCTTCTCCACTCAAACTAAATGTTGGATTCTCTCAAGCTTTGAAACTACATTCCATGTAGTAGGCTACACACTACTAAGTATGTTGCCCTCCAAGAAGATGCAATAAATAAAAGGAAACAACAACAAAAGGGAAAAATAAAGAGAATATTCCATCATCTCCAAGGAATTGCGCTCAAATGGAAACCCACATGCTGATGAAACAAAACCAAAAAATTACATGTGACTAATAGGTTCAATCCTCACAGCTGAAATTCTAACCAGAAAAAAAAAA
>NDGN011458993.1:0-15537 GCA_002564285.1 Tympanoctomys barrerae | reverse complement strand
CTCTCTCGCTCCCTACATCCTGGTCGCACTGGTTTCATTTCTGTTGTCTGGAGATTTCTGAATGCTTTCTTCCTCCTGAGATTTTGTACCGGCTGCTCCTTACCCCAGAAGCATTCCACCCCATGTGTCTTGTCACTCCTGGGACCTCACGGTCCTGCCGCTGCATCCTGTGGGGATGCCTTCTCCAAACCCACATTCACCATGCCTGGGATCCGACGTGGTTCTCATCAATCGAAAGTCATCCTTACAAATGTGCTTGTTTCCTAGATGATAGGACCATGGGGCGCTCAAGGGGTATCCTCCCTCCAGCTGTGCTTCCAGCGGTGAGCAAGTCATCAGGCAGACAGCTGGGCCTGTGCTAGGGACTGAGGATGGAGGGGACGGATGAACCAGGGACAAATGAGCCGAGGGTGCATGAGCCAGTGCATGGGCTGGGCACGGCGGTCAGGCTAACGACCTGGCATTCAGAGCTCCTCACACTACCCTCCTGCTTCCTGCTGCTTCTTCTAGTTCATTTCAGCCCAACCATCGAAGCCTGTTGTGGGCTGCCTCCCTCCCTGTCTTCCACACCCCGAGAGGACGTGGGAGAACTAGAGGCCTTTAAAGGTACGAAGGTCTTGGTAGAGCCCCATACTCACACTCTGGCTCGATGCTGGGTTTAAAACATTTGATCCATGCCTGGGAACGTGTTCTACTCAACTTCTACTCAAAGTTCCCGGGAAACTTTATCTAGAAGTTACAGCTGATGGAAACTTGTGAGATGCTCAGTTAGAACAAACTGAAGGTAATATTGACTATGTACAAAGCACATTTTATATGAAATATTTGATAAAATCGTTCTTCCACATAGGTAGCACATCGGGGGTGGAGGAGATTGAAAGTCTGAAAGGAGATTCAGCCCATCAGAGCTGTTGGATGTCTGTCAAAGTGAGTGGGGTTTTGCCTGCTATCAGGGAGGGACCAATCTCTAGAGAAAGTTGATTCACATCCTAAGAAACAAAAGCATCAGGCAGCATCAAGTATTATGGCAAATGAGCAGTGGCTTAAAGGACTAAGACAATCCCCTTGCAAAGAATGTCTGTTGGCTGCAAAGAGGGAGGTAAGCAGGGTTAGTGGGTGACATGTACAGTGGTGATGGTGAGGAGCCAGCACCTTGCTTGGCCGGCTGCCCAGAAGCTGTCACAGCGGCCAAGCACAGAAGGGTGCTGCTGGGCTCAGGGGACCGGGAAGATGGGACACAGCTCTGTGCCTCCCGGGAAGGGACTTCAGAGGTGGACGTTAATGAGCTCCCTACAAGTGGAGCAGTGGAAGGCAAAACACCAAGTGGGTAAAAAGGAGAAGGATTTTTTATATGGAGCGTGCATCGTGGCTGGGGACCACAGACAAAGCTGTTCCAACTTACAGCTTTGTAAGCAGGAAGTGGTACCATCGCAAGATAGCTTTCCACCACCAGACTGGCGAGGTGTGCAATATTTAAAATTCTGACACTGCCATTGGCAAGAATATGAAGCAGTAGAACACCTCTCCCTGAAGAATACCACTATGGAGAAAAATGAGGAATTTGCTAACAGGTGAAGGCGCATCTATCCAGTAACTGCCCTTGAATACCCATGCAAGAGGACATTATGGCACTGTTTACGAGAACAAGATAAACAGCCAGGGCAACCTGAAGGTCCAAAGAAGACGGCCCTGTAACTTGTGGTGTATTCACGTGATGGGCTCCTTCCTCTGCAGCTGCAGGTGGAGTCACCTAGAGCAACACTCTCCAAATGCAGAAGCTCGAAAATGTAATGCTGTAAAATGCAAATGGTATGAACATACAACACGAGTACTTCTGACTGGAAGACTGAAGAACTAGAGAAGAACACCTCACATTAGGCGCGGACCACGGACACACGTGCATGCTCACCTTCTTCCTGGCACGTGAAGCCCCCAGTTATGGGCAGTGAAGAGCTGCAGACTGGGAGCCACGCGCTCACGTAGCCCAGGGGCTCTGCTGCTGGTGCTGGGTCTTTTTTCATTGTATGTCTCTGTAGACCACTCTGAATCTTAAAATTGCCTGGTAAGATGCTTATTTCAAATGAAAATTCTTAAAGGGAAAAATAAAGCATTTTGTTTTGTTATGGAGACAGGCTCTTGCTGTGTAGTTCAGGCTAGCTTTGAACTCATTATGTAGCCCAAGCTAGCCTTGAACTCCAGGCCGTGGGAGACACCAGGGCAGCTCTCCATGAATGAAGAGTGATTGTCTCCACTTTGACTAAACCTGGCTCTTTTCCATGTTCTGATACGTACAGACTTGGCCACGATTTGTCTTTATCCCATTAATTGCCTTTAAGCAGTGCACATGGGTCTGGCTGAGGTGTTGATGGATGAAGGGAGTGACAGGGAGTGATGCCCCTCCTGTAGCCCCAGTAGCGTGTATGAGCTAGGCCAGGATGTCTCCTGGGGCTGGCTGACATCTCAGGGCATGAGGATACACATCAAAACTGAAGCCCCAACCCCAGAACATTGGGTACTGCCCCAACCTGTGAAATGCAGATTACTCCATCTGCATATCCTCCCCTCTGCCTGTCGTCTGCCTGTCATAGGAAGGCCTCCTGCCTGGCCCAGCTCACAGCACTCACCTATGACCCGCCATCCTCACAGTCACTCATCTCTGAGCCATTCCCCTCTTCATGGATTGATAAGACCAGGGTTCAGCTCTGGGTCCAAGCTTCAGTTCCATGAGCCACCATACTCGCACATGAGGTGGGACAGAACTACGGTAAACCAGTAAGAGCACAAGTACAACTGCTCAGGTGAAAGTAATAAAATCTAGGCCCAAATGGGGAAGCAAATCACATGGCAAGAGGGCATGAAAGAACCTGGGCTTTTCCTCTAAGGGGTTGGGTTAGGGACTCTTCCTGGCTTCCTCAAGGTCATAGAGACCTAGTTAGAGTATCAGTCCCTGATGTTTATCCTTAGGGAGGGAGGGAGGTGTTTGACTGATCTTTTGTCTTGAGGTCTGTCCCTTGCCCTCGGGTCTGTCTCTCTCACAAGTGTGGGCTGGGGAGATGGCTCAGTAGAATAAGTGCTTCCCTAGCAAGCGCACGGGCCTGAGTTCAATCCCCAGTTCTGAAACAAAAAAAAGAAAAAAGAAAAAGAAAAAAGAAAAATCTCTCACAAGTGCACGTACCTTGTCTTCAGTACTGGCTCCTTCTGCAGCCCGGCCCTGTCAGACTGCCTCCAATATTTCTATCTAACTCAGCTGCCTGCAATAGTCCCAATAAATGGGCACTTACACACTGGTCCCTCCAGCCTTGTTCTGCCCTCTGGCCCCCTACCCCTCCATACTCAGAGTAAGATTTCTTTCTTGCAGAGGTCGGAGCATCGAGGAAATGTGCAAGACTTGCTTTCCTGTGTCTGACTTAACATGTTTTTAATTTCAAAGCTTTAAATTCCCAAATTGGTTCTGTGTTCAATCTCAGGGCATTTGATTCGGACCCACCAGAAAGTGCCCTGGCATTGAGGCCTGGAGGAGTTTCAGGCTCCCCGGGCGGCTGGCAGAGTGCAACGTGAGGGCTGGTGCCGTGGGGCCTGGGAGGGCCTGGGGTGCCTCTCTTGACCTCACCCCCGTGGGGCAACTGTTCCACCTTCAGCTGGCATGCACCCCCATGCTTGAGCTAGAAAGACCAGACACAAAAGCGTGCATTCTTCAGGCGAAAAGTGGAGCACAACAGAAAGATTAAGAATACCCTTCAAGGCCCTGTGTATGGCGCAGGCCTGAGTCCTAGCTCTCAGCAGGCTGAGGCAGGATTCCCATGAGTTTGAGGCCAATCTTGGCTACATAATGAGTTCAAGGCCAGCATGAACTACATAGTGAAACCCTAACTCAAAATAAGAATGACAACAACAACAAAAAAAGCCACAAAACAAAAATAAAATAAACCAAACAGAAGGAGGGAAGAGCCTCCAAAGGTGCTCACAGCAATCATTCTGCACGGGAATCGTGTTCTTCATAGCAATGCGTTCACTGGGGCTGGGGACACAAACCCCAAAGGACATCTGTGGATAAAGAATCCTCGTTCAGTGCTGATTTACAGCTTAAAAGGGAGGTGCTTCAAAGTCGCGTAGGAAACCAAAACTTTCCAGAACCACATTAAGTCCTTACTTGACCTTCTCCTCTCCTCTCTCTGGAATGCGCTGGCTTTTGCCAGAGATGATGTGACATGTCATGTCCAAAGAGCTTGGCTGCGGTGGCAGGCCTGGGCAGCCACTCAAACTCCTGCTAAGCCAGACATTCAGGAGATCTGCCCAAGTGTCGGCCACCACCACTTTTCTCAGGGAGTCTGTTTGAGAGTTAGTCACTTTGGACAAAATGTATGATACTTATATAAACATATAATGGGGTTATTGTTATTTTTTAAATCAGAAAACAAATGTTAAAAATTCTCCAAAGTAGGAATATGGACAAGCGCACCTCACATAACAAGGTGCTTGTACCCAGAGTGCAGAAATTCACAAGCCACTGGCCCATCCTGGAAGTCTCCTGCTGCTAAGACCACCCCTCGGCCCCTGTGGTGGCCTTGGTGTGACTGTCTCCAGCCCAGGAAGTCCACCAGGCACTTGGCATCTCCCCACTTCCGGTGGCCTCACCAGCAGGTCCCTCCACTATGGTCCTAGAACAAGTTCTAGGCAGACTCAGCTGGGGGGTCCCTGGGGGTGTCTGCCTCACAGAAGGTAAGGAACGGGACAGCCCGATGAGCACACTCTGAAGCCCTTCAGGTTGGTTCCACTCTGGGGACTTTCCCACCGTGGCTAGTGTTGGACAGAAAGTCAGCGGGGCCAAGGGATTTGGAAAGGAATGAATAATTCATTTACGGGACAATCTGGAGGGGATTGAAGTAGACATTCCTGGAGATGCAGGGCTTGCGAGCTGCCAAGGAACCAGGCGAGAGGACTTCAACCCACTTCTTCCCGCGTGGGTGCCCTGCTCCGTCCCTGCTGCACTCGGGCAGGTCGCTCTCCCGCCCACGCCACGACGGAGCGGAAACACCCAGCTTGGAACTGCCCTGCCCAGCTGTCCCGCCTCAGCTCGGGTCTGCCGATCCTGCTGCGGAGCCTGCGCTTTGATCAGGGGACCAGGGGGCCAGGTGCGATAGCGGGGGTGGGGTGGGGGACGGCAGGTGTAGCCACAAGAAAGAGGAGGGACAAGCGTGTTCGCATGGGGAGAGAAAGGGGGTTCAGGCGTGATCTCAGGGGAGAGAGGACAGACGCGATCACATTGGAGAGAGAGAAGGGGGACAAAAAGGGGCGTGAGGTGTAACCCAAGAGAGAGAGGGCGGGGCCAGACGCTATCCCAATAGAAGCGGTAGGGGCGGGCCAGGTGTAACCCCGAGAGAGAAGGGACAGGCGTGTTCACAGGGGGAGAGAAAGGGGTGCAGGTGTGACCTCGGGAGAGAGGCTAGACGTGATCGCATTGGAGAGAAAGAGGGTGCCGAGAGAGCATACAGGCGTGACTGCAGGGGAGGGGGGACAGGTGCGACCGCAAGGTTGAGATAAAGAGGGGCCGGGCTGGCGAGGCCCGGGCTCCTCCCCCTCTTCCTGCGGGCTCTTCCAGGGGTCTGGGCGGGCCTCTGCGGGTGAGCAGACCCGGGTCCAGCGTGCGAGGCGGGCGGTGCGGGTCCTGAGTTGCCAGTGCCGCTCCCAGCTTCTTCGCCCGCGGCACCCCCCCCCCTCACCTTGCGGACTCCGCAGACCCCGGACTCTCCGCGAGCAGCGTTGAGAGGGCCCGTGGGAGGCCCTCGCGAAGGGTGAGATCAGGCCTGCGTGAGGACCCGGGTCGCCGCCCGCTGTCTCCCGCAGTCGCGATGAGGACGCCGGCCCCGCTCCTCTGTGCGCTGTCCCTGGCGCTCAGGGCCACGGTCACCGCCACAGCAGGTAGGTTCGCGCGCCTCTTGAGCCTGGCCCACCCAGCCTAGGTTTAAGAGCAGATCTGCCTCTCCCTCCCGACGGCAGGCGAATGGGCCCCCAGTGTCACCCCAGGCTTCGAGGTGGAGAAGTTAGGCGAAAGCCGATTATAAGGTACTGCTTCCTATGCCGTGGGGTTATTTAAGGATCCAGGGTCCAGACGAAAAACTTAAAACTTGCAACACCGTAGTTCTGAAAAAACAAAAACAAAAACAAAAACAAAAACCCTAAGCAACCTGGTAGAACGGAGCAGAATTTTAAAGTGACCCAGGTGGGAATGAGATGCCTTTCTATTAAGGCAGAAAAACAGGTGGCTGAGCCTAAAGAAAACAGGAGCTCCTTTTCCAGGAGAGGGATGGGGCGGGGAGAAGGGAAGGGAGAGGAGAGGACACCTGGAGGGTGGAAATGGACAAAAGACTAAAAATAGAAATTCCATTCGCTCCAGCTGCGGTTGGATCCGTTTAGAGAGGCGCAGTTCCTAGCAGCTGGCTTGGAGCAGCCCGCGTACCCATCAGCGGATGGATGGACAAGGGAAGCAGGTGCCCGCACGCCACACGCCGCGGAGCTCTGCACTGCATGAAGAAGGGTGGGCTTGCGGTGTTCGTAGGAGAAGGGACGCAGCTTGAGACCAGAGTTAAGGGACACAAGTCAGACGCGCAAGGTTAAATGTTGTATGGTGTCTCATCTATGGGAAACCCAAAGGATAAAGAAGTCAAAGAGCAAAATAAAAGATTAATAGGAAACAAGGAGACTGGTCTTTTGCAAATGGGCAGAGGACCAAGAGACTGGGGTGGAGCAAGGGGAAGGCGATGCGGAGAATCAATGTGCTATGTGGGCCTGCGAGTGGCGAGGACCTAAGCTGAGTGCTGCGGCTGTGCACCGCTGACAACCAGGAGATAGGAAGGCGAGAGGAAGTCCTCACGGTGGGGCGTGAGGGCCGTGAGGGGAGCCCTGAGCTGCAGGTCCCTTTCTGGGACACGGAATTCTGCTTACTCCCCGCCTAGGGAGACTCGTGGGTAAAATTATAACTCAGCTAGGGGTGAAGAGTTTGTTAACACAACCACTGCCCAAGCCTTCAGTTGGCCTTCCTGGATCATCCTGCTGGTTTCATCTTTGTTTGCCCAGGTGCGTGTAAGGATCTTATATCACAAAATAAGGTCGTTAGAGTCGGCCAACCTTTTGCTTGGAACTGCACTTACTTTCCTGTGACATATGGGGACGTGCATGTGACCTGGTACAGAACGTCCAGCAGCACCCCGCTGCCCAGGAACATCAGTAAGAGAATTCACCAGGAGGACACCTGGATGTTGATCCTTCCCCTGACCAACAGGGACTCCGGGATGTACCAGTGTGTTATAACGTAAGTTCCTCGTCTAAAATAGAACGAAACCGGTCTCTCTGGGTACCCACATGCCTTTTAAGAGCATTTGCAAGGAACCTAGAAAACACAGACGACATGGTACAAGTTTATGATTGTGATAAAATGATTTCTAATGAGCATGTTTGAAACGCCTTGAATAGGTAAAAGATTTAAGTTGGCTTCAAAGACATTTGTAAACCTTTTTTAAATTTATTCTATATTTTAATAATTTTATTGAGAAAGAAGTAGCAATGAGATAGTTTCAAAACAGGTTAGTAGTATAATAATTAATACATTGCATATTGTTTTTGTAGTAGTTGGTCCTAGTACAAGATGCAGACATGGTATCTTGTCTAAACACTATTAGTTCAAGACCTTCTTCTCATTGAACTAAGAGAAAGTAGCTGTATATTTATGCTATTTTCCACTACAAAATGGTCCATTTATATCCCATTTTTTTTTACTTTTGTCAGAGATGTGTATTCCATTACCATTCATATATTGTAGGTGCATGAATTCAGCAGAGTAATCCAATATAGTCCAGCAGTCCATAATAGTAGTGGGTTATCCACAAGACTGGCAGTGTCAGAAGTTGTTGACTTGAGCCCTTTATAACTCAGCATATTAATATGGCTTTATTTTTTATACCTCGATTTTATACTTTTCTGCTGGATTTTTAAGACAAAGATAAAGCAAGACCTCTATAACAACAAATGTAGCTTCTGTAATGTAAACCATTTTGGAGATGCAAAATGCATCTTTTCCCGTGGACATACTGCTTCAGGACAGACCAGCTTGCCAATATGCTTGCTGCCACCTTTCTACAAGGCAAGCACTGGTGACAGATGACACATGCAAGGAGGAGTGTGGTTTCGTAGGGCCTTTGCTTCAGGAATCTGCTTGCAATAAGCCTGGGGTAAGCTTGAACCCCACACCAGCCCTTGTGCTAGGAAGTGGTATCCGCGGGTGCCNGGGCCTGCTGGGCCTTTTGAGTAACTTCTAGTTTTTGGAGTCAGATGTGTTACTTTTGTGCTACAAGGTCCTGCTTCTGGTTTTTGGATATTAGAAGTTGGTAGGAGGCCGCCCAGCCAGGAGGGGACTGTGCCACTGGAAAGCATATGTCCTGCTGCAGTAGCTGTCTGCTTGAATTCCTGCATGTGCGTGCTCATGTGTGCGTGCGCATGTGTGCGTGCGCATGTGTGCGTGCGCATGTGTGTGTGACTATTCCACTGTAACACTCTGAGAGACCTGAATGAAACACATCTGTGGGCTAAACTTTGCCCCGGGGCCACAGTTGGTGACTCTACCATACTAACTTGCTTGACCTGTGAGCCTTGGTTTTCTTACCTGGAAATGGGAAGCTATCCTGGCCCCCTAGAAGTGAGGTACCAGAACCCAAGCTCCTCGGAGAAGGGGCTGATCCATTCTGTCTTGTATTTTGGCCAGAAGACCCCTCTCTGTGTCCTAGAGTGGCCCACTTCCCACTTGGTGTCCTGCCAGGTTCCTGGCTTGCGCCCATCGGCACACTTGCTGTGCAGCACGACTCACTGAGCTGCAGGAGAGAGGGCTAGCCAGCCCCGTGCTGCTCAGCAGCAGCACGTTGTAGGCTCCACTCACTCTCCAGAGACCATCGAGGCCAGGGACGGAGAACCTTCTAGAGCTTTCGTGATAACCAGCAGCCTGACGTGGCACGCGTGCCGCAGGTTCGCCATCCCTGGCGCACTGTGCATCATTCGCTGCAGCTGGAGAGCGTAGATCAGGGCGCGCGTTTGCGTGTTGGAGCTGGGTTTAAGGTATCTCAGTCTGGGAGCTCTGCAGTGAGGAGCACCCACACTTCACATCCATTAGACCAGGGGACTGTCTGCCAAGGAAGAAATGAACACAGCTTCTCCCAGATCTGTCAGCTACTGCAGAATAGTCGGTAAAGTGTATGTTTCCCTTTAAAATAATTTCAGAGAAAATCTGAGAAATAATATAGTAAGTTCCCGTCTGTCCTTTACCTGGGTTTTCATTTTAAAGTAAAAATTTTCCATTTCCCTTACACTTTTCTCTCTCCCTATGTGTGAGAGAGAAAACTCTCCCTCTATTTTTTTTTGCCTGAAATCATTTTTAGTTGTATACATCATACCAATTTTATTGCTTAAAAATTCAGTGAATGAGAATATGCTCTTACCTGCTCACAGGGCTGTAATCAAACCCAGGAAATTCAGCCTGGCAGGACTTTCCTGTGTCGTTTGTATTTGAGTTGGATCAGTGGTTCCCTCAGTGACCCGTGTAACAGTCTTTCCCAGTACAGACCAGGTCCTGTATTTGGTTCCATGGATCTAGCTGGCCATGTTGCTTTTGCCCTCCTGGCCAAGGGGCTGCCATTGGGCCCCTGCAGAGCCCCAGGCATCTCTGCTCACCGACGCCTGTACCGTGTTGTTCTGTGGGAGGTATGTGGTTTGTAATATGCATCTGGTGTGACTTGAACAGAGGTGAAGAGAAACAGATCGCTGGAGTTTCGAGCGTGTGGGTCTCACACTGTGCTTTTCTCACAGGGACATCAGGAGGTGCTACATAATACACGTCAAGCTCACCGTTATAAAAATATACCCGTGTGTCGGCTCCAGAAGCAGATCACGAAATCGAAATTTTTTATATGACTATGACCAAATATTACATCTTGGGAACTCAGGGAGCCTGAACTGTCACGTGTACTTCCCAGACAGTTACCTTGTGCATTCCATAAGGTGGTACAAGGTAAACAAAAAGTTCTGTTGATATTTATTCTCTTCAAAATTCCTTGCTGACACAGTAGATGACGTTAGATGACATATGGCACTTGCACTCTGTAGCCTGGTTGCTGTTCAAGTCTCTGCTTAGGATGTTGGTGAAGAGTTGTTTTGGATTCCATAAAGCAAAGCCCTGACAGGTGAGGAAGCTGTCATTGGGTCTGCAGCATGGTAGAAGCAGCTGGTACTCCCCTGGGCTGATGGGAATGTGGGGGAGAGATCGGCCACGTGGGGGAGAACATTCCTGCCTACTCGTGCCCTCCTGACAAGACCCTGTACTGACTGCTGAGCTCCGAGAGGTATTGTTAGATGTTCCGTAGACAGATATAGCTAGATGGAAACAAATATAGATTCCATAAATATATAGATCACATAGATATCACACACGCACATGCACACACACACACAATCGCACACGGACTGGACAAGAAATTCTTATCTATCATCTATCTCTATCTATGTATCTATCTATCTACAAGATTTCTTGTCTCCCCGGAGTTCATAGGCTGTGGCACGAGTACTCCCAGATACCCATTGACTAGAATGTTTCATTGAAATTTAGGACTGTGAAGAGATTCCTAGCAAGCAACAGAAGTTTACTCCTTTGGAAGCAAAGCTTTTTGTGAACAATGTGTCTATGGAGGATGGGGGCAAATACACCTGCACAGCCAGGCTGGTGCACCCGGGGAATCCTGGGAAGCCGTATGTGCTCGTGCAGAGCATCAGTGTGGACATCTGTAAGTATGGCCACACCTGTCACCGGATCTTCCCGCCCCTCTATGTGAGCTGGCTGGTTTCAGGCTGTGGGCAGAAATGACTTCCCTCCAGATCAGCCAAATCTTAAGCCAGTCGCTGTTAGGTCAGGGTTAAGAACACGGGGGCAGCTCGGCTCTCCCACCTAAGCAGCAGAACCCTCAAAACTCTCGGTTTGCTTGTGTGCAGCAAGTGAGGCCATGCGTGTGGGGCTGTTGTTGGGGCCTGTGTCCAGTGTGTGCAGATATTATTACTGTGATCCTGTTGTCCCCAACCTGCACTGTGGAGGGTTCAAAGGCCATCCCAGCACCAGCCTCCTCTGGCTCTGGCTCTAAATGATCCAAGGTGTTTGACATGGTTCTGGGAGACCCATTTCCCATGAGGTTCTGGTTCCAAACCCAGGATGGCCAGTTCTCCTGAACACATATCCTGCAGATTTCAGTGGCAAATCGTATGGGTAGAAGAAACAAAGTAGCCAGACCGCTTCATTCTCCAGAGGCAAGGAGGGAGCAACGCTGAAGTTCAGAACACCTCATGGTGTGGACACAGGGCCGGACGCCTGGCCCCCATGCTCGGGCGGGCACTTCCCTTCCAGACACCTGGGCAGGGACTTTCCTGCGCCCACAGCTTTCACTTGCTCTTCAGTAGAGGGGTCTTTCTGTACCTGGTCATTTGAGGCGCAGAAGTTGTCACTGATTCCCCAGTACTGGGCACCTCGCTAGTACCTGGTGCTGACCACCTGGAGGGGCCCAGCGCCCTGGTCCACGAATTCCCAAGAGGCTGGAAACTCCCACTCGAGCTCAAGGTCGGTGATGAACTCTGGCACCTGTGCCTGGCCACAGATCTGCTTCGTTTCACTGCCGCAATGCACTAGCTGTCCATGTGCAGCTGGGGAAGGGTAGAATTTGTAAGGCAGAAGGAAGAAACCTGTCCGCATTTTATGCCTGTTCAAACAGTTGTTAATGTTGCATTATCAGGCACGCATTGTGCTTCGGTCATGATGGTGAAAAACTTAAAACAACATTTGTTTCATCTATATGGGAGCTCCCAGTCTGGGAGGAATGAAACTAGAGGTATCCGTGGATCTGTTTAGCATCATGCATTAGGATCTGGAGGAGCAGAAAGGAATCCAGAGGGGCCAGTGAATGATCTGGGAGGCTTCTGAGAGGACACAGGTCTCAGCAGCATTAGGGAGGATGAAGAGTGCTGATAGTCATGCAAAGCAAGCAGGAGCGGTCCTGGGCAGAGGGCACAAAGTAAGGCACAGGGCAGATGTGGCCCGCGCTGTGGCTTCTGTTGGGTGTGGGTCTCAGAGCTCACTATAGCGTGGCACGTATGAGATGGCAGAGGGAGGCATGGAGTTGACCAGTGGCGAATTCAGGGGGGCTGCTTCCACGTGGGCATCACCACATACTCCCCATGGCCCCAGGTGCCTGCAGTGACGTGGCTGCACCTGTGACAGAGGAAGTCAGCCTTGAGGTAGTTCGAAGCAGGAGAGGTGAAGTGGGCACAGAGGCAGGAGGCCGTGCCCAGGCAGCTCCAACGCCTGGGAGAGTCTGTGAGGCTGCGCAGTGCAGGACACAGATTTCTTCACCCCCTAGGCTCTCCTTACCTAGTGCTGGCAAGCCAGGTCCTGCGCCAGGCACAGAGAGGATAGGGAGATAAGGAAAAAACCCTGAGCACTGCCCTGCTGCGGCTGGGGTCCAGGAGGGTGGGGAGGCAGAGACGAGTGCTGATCTGCTGGGGGGATTCTAGCCGGGTGATGTCCTGCTGGGTGATGGGCCAGCTTGAAAGGGCAAGATGAGATCAAAGGAAGCACTTAATGACCCCTGGATTTTCCATGTGTAATCTACTGAGCGGTGGTCCATGGCTAGCTGATGAGAGCTTCTATTTGGGAGCACTGAATTCGAGTAGCTTGAGGAGTAGCCAGATATGGCCGTGACAAAGGCCCCGTGTTTCTGGGTGTTTTCCTAGCTTCTCTTGTAATGTTTCCACATTCTACTCCAATTATTTGAGGAACATAGGAGTGTGCAGGTGGTTGCCAGATTTTGGTAGCTAAATGGGATACAGAAGGAGAGGAGAAGGACTAAGAAATGGGGGCCCATGGGGTCAGGACAAGGAGGCCATTGAAAGTGGAGGTGCTGGAGTGAAAGAGCGCAAGATCGAGGAAGGAAATGATGGGACAACACAGAGTCCAGGGCTGAGGCAGGAACTCAGAGTAACACCAAGTTCATCTTCTTCCCACCCGAGAACTCTTCTGGAGCTTTGCTTAGGGCTGCAGCTTGAAACATGAATTTATAGTCTTAGGTAATGAAATTTTGTAGCATGCTGTTGGTTTTCATTTAAACCAAATAGATAATGACTAAAATGAGCTTCTTTGCTAGCTGAGTTCCTAGTTTTCTTTTTATCTAATGTGATTCCTTGTGGCTCTAATTTCTTAGTGGAGAGTGGGAGACCAGGAGGAAGAATCCCTAAGATCATTTATCCCCGGAATAACTCCATTGAAGTACAACCTGGTGAGTAGGGTGGGTGGAGTTGTCGCCATCACTGGGGGGCAGGCTTGTTCTGGTGAGTAGTTTGAAGACAAATCTGTTTCTAGCCTTGGGTATACCTGAGTTTATCAGGAGAGGCACTGAGATAAAAATTAAGAAAATTTGAAGCCTGGGGGAGCTGAGACATTGGGATTCTGGCCGTGGGCAGTGTGGGTCTAGATGATTCTGATTAGCTAATGCACAGGGAATAAAAAATTGAAAATAACTCCTGGAAAGGATGTTGCATAAAATAAAACTACTACTACATAATGCTGGCCAGGAATTCTGGATTATGTTAGCTCCTACTGGAAAGAATGTTAAAGGAGAAGGGAAAATGACGATGTTACATTTGTTCCTTTATGTAGGAAAGGATGGAAAACATTGTCCCAGTTGGTGGTCTATGTAGAAAAGAAAGGGCTCAAATCAGTTTTTAAGTCTTAAAGGGAGTCACAAGTAAAATAAGACCTGCCAAGAAGCTTAAAAGATCTCCATTAAAAATAGCTATTCAGGTTGAGCCAAATTTAAAATCCAATTAGGATTTTATAAATCCAGTTACATACTGCCCCCCAGGAACATATATAAAAATACATTATCTGAAGGATTAAAGAAAATTGTGTGAGGTTTCATTTGAAAACATTAACCCAGAAAATCAAACCAGAAGAGTAAATAACAAATTGAATCATTTTGTCTTAATGAAAATTACAATACTGTCCTAAATATAAATTTATGTATCAAATATGTAAAGCTTAGGGTCTCATTTGAAATACCAGAATAATACAGTAAGAAAATAGAGTTGGTTTAGTTGTACTGGGAGATTTTAACATGGCATGGTATTGACAGATTTAATAAGTAAATAAGAATCTAAAGTATTTGATTAGTAAGAATAATATGCTTAATAAATGACTTATAAATACCTGTGAAAATTACAGCACTAAAAGAGGAAGTCCTAGGACTGGGTATGGTGGTGCAGGCCTGTAATCCCAGTGCTGGGGAGGCTGGAAACAGGAGGATCACTGAGTCTGAGCTGTGTAGTGCGACCCTGTAGCAAATACATTAAAAAAAAATTTTGAAAAAAAAGACCACATGTACAAACCACACAGTACAAACACAATGCTGTGAATGTAGGTATTTAGAACTCAAGTCAAAACAGTAAAAAGAATCTCATTCAGCATGTGAGGTCCGGGATTTTTGTTTGATTTCATTATAAATACAATATAAACTTATACTAAAATATCACATCATACCTAGTAGTTACTGTCGATTAAATTTTTTTACATTGAAAATATTAAACAAGCACTAATTTTTCTTCTGATCATTTACTTTCCTTGGTTTGAGATAAAACTGAAGCCATAGTAGAGGCTGTCTAGATACAATGACAGAAGCCAGGTGAGGTGTGGTCCCAGCACTCGGTAGGCCGAGGCAGGAGGATCTCTGCAAGTGTGAAGCCAGCCTGGGCTACGTAGTGGGTTCAGGACCAGTCTGAACTACATAGCAGGACCTTGTCTCAAGCAAAACGAAACCAAACAAACAAACAAACAAAAAAAGAAAGAAAGAAAAGAAAAAGCAAAGGGAAGGCTAATGACAACGACAATGCTTCAAATTCACTTTCACGGCATATGACCAATGCTGTACTCCAGACAAGTTTCTGTCTTTAAATATGACAGATAAGTGGAGAAAAAATTAAAATGTATGAACGGCCATTTAACTCTCTAACAGAAGTGTAATTACATAATAAAGATAAAAGTAGAAACAATGTAGAGAAAAACCACAGCAGAAACGTGAGTCTTGCAGGCTGCGTTAGGGTGGAAGAGCTGGGGAAGCGGGTTGGGGAGATAGGTACGCGGCTAGCGACTCTAACTTCCCAAAGGCAGAGAGACTCAAGTATAAGGCTTAGAAATGGGAAAACTCACAAAGCAGCAGATGGTGTGGAGCTGAACGCCGTCGGCCAGGCCCCTTAGCTGTGTTTGTAAGAGCCCTTTAAATTTCAAGGAACAGAATGCCCTCAAGAGTGGATTTGAGGCGTGTAGTGCTCACCGCGTGGTGGCTTTGATTTCAGAAATGCTCAGGAAGCCGCTTGCCTGTTGCATCCCGCAGCTGGCTTCGCTCCCTGTCCCTCCTCTCCTGCACTGGGAAATCCAGCCAGGGCATGTAGACTGTTAAACACTCAGCT